>VZQC01015735.1:2292906-2349641 GCA_009823505.1 Rhizomys pruinosus
CCTTCCTTCCTGTCTCTGAGCCACTGTCCACCCCACTGAAGCTGTCCTGGGGACCTTCCTTCCTGTCTCTGAGCTACCTTCCACTTCACTGAAGCTGGCCTAGAGCTTTTCCCTCTGTCCCTGAGATGCTGTCCACCCCAGCCCTGTCACTTTTGATCATTTCTGAGACAAACATACGTTTTCCAGACTCACAGAACTTTGAAGTTAAAGACTCCTATCTTATAGATCACATTTGTCTCCAAAGGACATTGTTTTTTGTTTTTGTTTTTGTTTTACAATCCCAAAGTGTTTATTATAAAGGTAAACCCTGATCCTTGGAATGGGCTTATTGGTAGGGTTTCTGGTAGGGAGCACAGGCACCAGGACCCCCAAATTTTTTGGACTCACAGCTACCAGCAAGGTCTGGTCATACTGGATAAGGATGTCTTTGATTTCCTTCTTTGAAGCCTCATCCACATATTTCTGGTAATAGGCCACTAGGGCTTTGGAGATGGACTGTCGAATAGCGTAAATCTGGGCCACATGACCACCACCCTCGATCATCTCCAGGGGACACCCGTTCACCTTGATGAGGCCGTTTCCTCTTTTGCAGTGCTCCAAGACGGTGGCTGTGTCTGAAGACCTGTGTGCAGCGGACCCTCGGACGTCCTCCAAAGGACATTGTAAAGAGGCTTTCCCTGCAAGAAACCCCAAGAACCAGCAGGCCTCTTCTCTCATGTGCAAGATTCCTTGTCAGCCATAGACAGGGCAGGCAGAAACCAGCCTAAGAGACGCCCTGAAAGCATGTCTTGTTTGTCCCTCCAGTTTCACTTCTACTTTCGCGTCATAGGTACACACTTGATGTGTGTACCTACCTGACAATCTAGGCACCACGATTCAATATTGTCTTTTGAAGCTGTTTAACTCACTTAATATGATGTCTCCAGTTGCACCCATCTTCCTACAAATGGCATAACGTCATCCTCTTTCGGGGCTGAGAAAACTGCACATAGAGCGCACCTTCCTTCCTCACTCCCCTGGTGCTGGACACCTAGGTTGGTCCCACAATGTAGTGACTGTGAATACCGCTGCAGTGAACAATGATGTGCAAGTATCTCTGTACTGTGTTGACATGGAGTCCCCTAGGTAAACCCAGGAATGCATAGCTGGGTCATATGGAAGATCTATTTTTGGTCTTTTGAGGAGACTCATTTCCATAGTTACTAGGGAACAAATGGGACAGAGGGTGTAGAGGAAGAGGGAAATGGAGGGATTACACTTAATGTATAATGTGTGTGCTAATGTGGCATAGTGTCAGTATTATTTATAATGAATAGACATGATGAAATTAAAGGTAAAACAAGCAAGGACTCTGAGACACTCACATTTAATGGTAATATTGGTTTAAAACATTATTAAGTTGGGTGTGGTAGCACACACCTTTAATCCCAGCACTCAGGAGGCAGAGGCAGGTGGATCTCTGTGAATTCAAGGCCAGCCTGGTCTACATAGTGAGCTACAGGCTAGCTGGGACTAAAGGGAGACCCTGTCTCAAAAAGACCCCCAAAAAACAAAACAAAACATTATAAACAGTTGTGGTGGTGCATGCCTTTGATCCTGGCACATGGGAAGCAAGGGCAGGTGCATCTCTGTGAGTTTAGGGCCAGCCTGGTCTATATAGCGAGTCCCAGGCCAGCTGGAGCTACATGGAAACCCTCAAAACAAAACAAAGAAAAAAATTTTAATTTTTAGAAAGCCTTTTTGGAATAAAATCCCAAAAGCCCCATACTGGGATCCCATACAGGACTGTCTTGTGGCCTGCCAACATAATCCTCAGAAGTGTTGGGGTCTTTTCAATGAGTTTAACAATGTCTGTCATTGAGAAAAACCCCATAGAAACAACTTCTGTCCTCGAGGAAAACAGGTATTGAAAATAAACTAAGATTAAAGTTCAATAATTTAGGGGAAAACCCCACAAAACAGTATCCAGGATGCAGTGGCAAGGAGAGCACCTGCCCAGCCAGCACGAGGGCCTCGTGTCCACCCCACACTATGGAAACTCTACCAAACTCCACAGGAAAACAGTACTCAGAGCCAAGGAAGGGATGGGGCAGCCTGGGTAAAGAGCAGAGGGATCAGACCATGAGTGAATTGGCGTGGGGGCGAGGAGACGTGGCTTCTGCACAGTTTCTTGATATAAGGAGCAACTGGAGGTCTCGGCTGCTTCTGGAAGGAAGAACAAGGTAGATACGGCCTCTGGCACCCTTGTTTCTACTGAAGATCTTCCCACAGGCTGCCTAACAACTCAGCCTTGGACCACCCGTCCAAAGACTGACAGTCCCTGACGTGGGGTGCGCCATGTGGCTATTTCCTGGGGATGACAACCCATCATCTAAACTTACCACACTTCAGGGTGACTGGAAGTGTGCAGTGCTGGTTGTATGCTGTGTGAGCTAAGGCAAGACCAGCTGCTGTAATAAACAGGCCCCATAATGACAGAGGCTGGGGATCACCATACTTTTCCTGTAAAGGGCCAGTAAATAGTTTAAGTCTTCAGGTTTATCGTCTCCGTTGCAATGCTCAGTCACCGTGAAAGTAATTGTATTAGGCAGGTCTCCATTGCTGTAACAAATACCAAAGATAAAACCAACTTGAGCTGGGCTGGGAGGAAGAGGCAGAAGGATTTCTGTGAGTTCAAGACCAGCCTGGTCTACATAGTGTGTTCCAGGCCAGCTGTGGCTAGAGGAAGACCCTGTCTCAAGAAGACCCCCACCACCCACCCAAGCTGGAGAGATGGCTCAGCAGTTAAGAGCATCGACTGCTCTTGCAGAGGACCCAGGTTCGATTCCCAGCACCCACATGGCAGCTAAGAAGTCTTTAACTCCAGTTCCAGGGGAATCCAATGCCCTCTTCTGACCTCCGAGGCTTTGCACCAACCTACATGCAGTATATTCATACACACATAAAAAAGTAATAAAATATTTTTTAAAAAGATAAAAAAAAGACCCCCCCCCGCAAAAAAAAACAACTTGAGGAGAAAAGTTCATTTGGCTCACGGTTCAAAGGTTCCACTTCATGGATTTGGGCACAGTATAGCTTGACAGCAGGACACAGTAGAGCAAAACTGCTGGTCTATGACAACTAGGAAACAAAGAGAATGACAGGAGAGGGCTGGGGTTCCAGGGTCCCCTTCAAGGGCACACCCTTAATGGCCTATCTTCCTTTTTTTTTTTTTTTTGGTCTTTTTTGAGACAAGGTCTCCATGTAGTCCCAGCTGTTCTGAACTCACTATATAGACCAGGCTGACCTTGAACTCCCAGAGATATGCCTACCTCTGCCTCTGGAGTGCTTGGATTAAAGGCATGTGCCACCACTTCCAACTCTACTCTCTACCTCTTAAAGGTCCCACCACCTAATAGGGCCACAGCCTGGGGGCAAACCATTAACACACACAATCTAATGTAGAGGAATATTCAAGATCGGACCATAATAGTAGTCATGAAAGAAATAGGCGAATGAACTGAATGGGTTTCAATAAAACTTTATTTATAGAATGGACACCCTGCCAGGTTTGCCTACCCCTGCTGCAGTGGGAAGACGAGTTATTTTGCTCATGTGTCAATAGTGAAGTGAGGGATTCTAGTTTGGGGAGCACTGGGGACCAAGTTCCTTTAGTTGTGCTGCCCTGCTGCTCCTGAGGGATATATTGATGCAAAGGTGGAAAGAGCGCAGACAAGTGCGGGAGTCTCTCTCCCCAGCAGGAGAGGGAGAGGTGTGGAGAGGATGGAGGGTGCGGATTCAGGCTCTCCCCTCAAGACTTAGGAGGAAGCGAGGTCTGTGCCTGTATCCAGGCCAACAACCTGCCACATTCCCTGCCCCTCTTCCTTTCTATCTCCACCCCACCTCCCCCCACTACTGGACCACCCCCACGCTCCAAGTCTCCCCCTCACATGACACTGTGGAGGGTGTCATGGTCTGAGGTAATCCCAAGCCTTGTTGCCACAGTGGGTGGCCTAGGTTTACAATGCAGGATGTTGCTGTGAAGGATCTGACCTTGTTTTATGGAAGATTATGGAAACGTTCGGAACTTTAGGCTGGAAAAGCTATTGAGTGCTTGAAGCTTATTGAATTGTTACGTGGTGGAGGCCAGGCTTGTAAAATTTGAGAGTGAAGTAATGATTCACTCAGGGCTGTTTGTATGATTATATATATGTGTGTGTATGTGTGTGTGTGTGTGTGTGTGTGTGTGTATCTGTGTTTTTGTGTTGGGGTCTCCCTGCAGCCCTAGCTGGCTTAGAACTTCCTATGCAGACTGGACTAACCTTGAACTCACACAGATCTGCCTGCCTCTGCTTCCTGAGTACCCGGCTGTTAGGATATATTTTGAATTCCAGAATTTTGGAAGTGAAACCTTTTGTGCTTTACTGGGACAATCACTGCTGGTCACCGGAAGCTGAAGAATCAGCTGTAACTAACAAGAGACCAGCATCATTGAGGTGAAGTCTTCTAGGAAGCATTTCCTCTGGGTCGGCATACAGAAGCTGGGGTTCCAAAGGAGGTCCAAGGGATGCTTGCAGCTGGCAGCCTCGCTTGGCAATGTGTAAGAGTCTTCCAGGTGGTGCTGGCTTTGAAGACATGAAGGGGTCATGGAGAGCAGCTGAGGCTTGGCGCTGAGTGGCAGGGTTGGAGGACCTGCTGAGAGATCTGTTGATGCAGGCACAGCCTCAGTTATTCAGATCCTAGGAATGAAGGGGTCATGGAGAGCAGCTGAGGCTTTGTACCCTAATAGACCAGGAACAAGCCAGTAAGCAGCACTCCTCCATGGTCTGTGCTCCAGATACCTGGCTGGACTCCTAAGACTGTCACTTGGGAGAATGCGATGCAGTAGACATCTTCTTCCCAAGTTGGCTTTGGTTCATATTTGTATCACAACAATAGAAAGCAAACTAGGACAGAAGGCAATGGAGGGGGCTGGAGAGGTGGCTCAGTGGTTAAGAACACTGGCTGCGCCGGGCGTGGTGGCGCACGCCTTTAATCCTAGCACTCGGGAGGCAGAGGCAGGTAGATCTTTGTGAGTTCAAGGCCAGCCTGGTCTACAGAGTGAGTTCCAGGACAGCTGGGGCAAAAGGGAGACCCTGTCTCGAAAAGACCAAAAACAAAAAAAAAACAAAAAAAAAAAGAACACTGGCTGCTCTTGCAGAAGACTCAGGTTCAAATCCCAGACCCCACATGGCAGCTAAAACCATCCGTAACTCCAGTTCCAGGGGATCTGATGCTCTCTTCTGTCCTCCATGGGCATTGCACAACACAGGTGCACTTACATATATGTAGGAATAACATTCGTACACATAAAATACAAATAAAATAAGTTAAAAAAATAGATTGAGAAAAGAAGTTGATGGGAAGAATTTTCCTGGCCACAGGGATGATTCTAGAGTAAGAGTGAGCAGTGTTAATGAGAGTTGATTTGGTTCAGGCTTCTGGAACAGAAGCATTCTTTTTGTTTTTTCATTTATTTATATTTTTTACCTTTTAAAAAGATTTTTTAATTTTTATTTTATGTGTACGAGTGTTTTTCCTGCATGTGCAGAAGAACACCCATCTTGAGGGATGCCTGGAGGCCAGAAGAGGACATAGATCCTCTAGAACTGGAGTTACAGATGCAGTGGGTATATGGGTGCTGGGAGCCAAATTTGGGTCCTCCGCAAAAGCAACTAATGTTATTTATCTTTTTTTATTTTTATTTTTTGGGTATTTTTGAGGTTGTTATGTACCTGGCCTTGAACTCACAAAGATCTGCCTGCCTCTGCCTCAGGAGCAACTAATGTTCTTAGTCACTGTGCCATCTTTCCAGCCCATGGGTTCTGTTATTTATTTATTTATTTATTTATTTATTTATTTATTTATTTATTTACTTATTTATTTATTTGAAGGCAGGGTCACCCTGTAGTTTACTACGTAGACCAGGCTGGCCTTGATCTCACAAAGTGTTAGGTTCATTTTGAGGGGGACACTCGGTGCCGAGAGGAGAAAACTGTCAGGCCTCCTCTGAAAAGGAAGTGGGTTTATTTCAGGCATGGCAGCTGGCTTGCCTGTGTGGGGATCAGGATGACCATCATTAGAATGTCCCCAGGATGGCAGTTTTATGCCAAGGCACGCAAGGAAATGAGTTAACTAGGAGGCAGGAGCCAGATGAGGGATTAGGGTGTAGGTGGATCTGTGGCTGGTATCAGTACAAGCATCTCGAGATAAACTGAGGTTTGTGGCCAGTATCAGTAGCCTGATTACAGCAACTGTCCTGAAACTCAGTTGGTTTCCTGGAAAATCCCGACTTAGGTGGGCTTACGACCTTACACAAAGGTCTACCTGCCTCTACCTCCCAAGTGCCGAGATTAAAAGCATGTGTCAACACACCCGGGTACTCGATTTTTTTTTTTAAATTGAATTTTTGTGTATTGCATATAGAACATCTCAATCAATGTTAATCGTCTTTATGGCCCCTCCCCCCCAGCACCTTCCACAGCCTCCCATGATAAACATTGTCAAGTTAGTGTCTCCAGATGTTCCTCAGTACAAGTTCCTCTACTGAGGTCTGGTCAGCCTCTCTCTTAAAAAGATCAGGTCACAGGGCATGGTGGCACACACCTTTAATCTAGTACTTGGGAGGCAGAGGCAGGCGAATCTCTGTGAGTTCAAGGCCAGCTGGAACTACCAGAGTGAAGCTCAGGCCAGCTGGGACTAAAGTGGAGAGCACTCTCAAAAAGACCAAAAAAAAAAAAAAAAAGAGATCAGTTCCTAATCAGCAGTAATCAGCTCCAATATTTCTTCAGCTAAGGTTAAGGTCCTGCTGCCCGTTTTCCCCGTTCTATGCTGGTTTTTCTCCTTCCTTTAATGGTTTTTTTTTTTTTTTTGTTTTCTTTGAAATTTTTTTTTTGTCTTTTTGAGACAGGGTCTCCCCTTTAGGTCAGCTGGTGATCACATCTTAGCCAGAGTATGGCTCTGAACTCAGCAGCAAACTCTGCCTTTGCCTCCTGAGTGCTGAGATTAAGGTGGTGTGCCACCAAGCCCTGTATTGTCGTTTCTTTTTTTTTTCTTTTTTAGAATTTTTTTTTCTTGTAGTAATATACCTAGTATCCTCTCCCCTGTGTCATTCTTCTGTACTCACGTTATGATCAATTAGACCGATTTTCACTACGCTCTTCCCCCACCCGTACAAGGCTCGTTGCATATACGCCAATTATCTATGCTCTTTCCAAGTCTCTTTGTCTTTCTCTTGATTTATTTTACCCATCTGGGATCCACCCCTGTTCACTTGTGTTTGCAGGGCAGATAAGATCATCGTGTTCATGTTACAGTTATCTTAGAGTGGCGAGTACTCTTATGTTGTTGGCCCTAGTGTTCGTGATTTTTGCACACACGCGATGTGGTTCTCCTCTACTCAAGAGGTATCAACTGTCGTAAAGTTGTCGACGTCCAGAACATCTAATGTCGCCGCCTCTAATTCTAAGACTGATATCAGCATAGTAATCAATTATTATTATCTACTACTACTTTCATAGTTATATCCTACTCTGCACAATTCTTTATACATGTGTGTGATTACTGTTTCACTAGCACATCAGTATGTAAATGGGTGGCTACTGCCTATTCAGTTCACTTTTGTTTTTTCTGTGGGACTGTGTTGAGCGATATATCGAACCTCAGGACATCACACTCTGTGCCTTCTAGCTCCAGCACTTTTCCTGCACCAAGATCGTGATGAGTCCGGTCTTTCTTTTACTGTCTTATGCACATAGAACCTCCATGTGTATAAATTTACCACATTTTCTCTATCCATTCGTCAGAAGTCTATATGGGTGCGACTTTTAGGCTTCTACAGCCGTTCCCAGACCTCTTTGGCTTGTGTTAGAAGGATGGCAGCCTATCGCATATTATACTACACCCTACGCCGCATTCATTGGGGATGTGCATCACACGATACATTCGCGATCGTAGAATATAGTCGGTGGCAGTAGGTCTTGATACACGGCTTACCTCAACTTTGATATGTGCCAGGTCTTCAGTTGGAAGCAGTCTACGAATGGCGTGGCGTGCGCGGTCGTTGGCGCTGGCAAGCCTTCATTTCCAAGGTCTTCCTCAATGGGTTTCCAACTGGCTTTCAGTAGTCACCTTATAGGTGGCTACGTACGAGCTTAACTGCCAGATGATCTCCACCCAGCTCATGAGGCACCTCAGCAAGTCGTCCACCTTGTGCGCACAATCCTCTCCTTCCCCAACTCAACTTCCCCGGATAGATTACATCTTTGCTTTTCCAGTCTCTTGATCCATCTATAGCCAGTGCTTTCTTTACCTGCGGAAGTAAGATGATATCTTTACAAGGTGCGTTTCTTGAGTGTGTGAGTGGTAATTTGGCATGTCTACCTTATAAAATGGATTTTAGTGACGTCTTATTGAAGGCAGTTTCCTATGAAGAGTGTTTTCTTCAGACATCCATCTAATTCCCTCGTCTGTTGGTACGAAGTACTCTAGTTTTTCAGTTCTTTTGTCTCCAATTCTATTGAGGTATCACGTCGTATTTCTTTTCGCTTTTTATTTCTTTTGTGTTTCTCTGGTAAGTTCGAGTTTTATATATGTTAGTGATATATATCCATATCTGCCGCTTTTCATTATGTTAATCATCATGCTTCCGTGATAAGGTTCCTCATAACTCTGGATGGGATTTTCTCTTTCATTCAGTTGTTCTATGCCTTATTGCGATACGAGAGCGGTTTTGAGTTTGAGAGGTTGCTTGCACATTAGTCTGACCATTTAATTCTTGTGCAAGATACGCTGTCTAGGACTTTAGCGGAAGTTCCACGTCCTTTTTCTCTACAGCACTTTCACTTTTTGTAGTTTCTGCTGTGCCATACTCTCGTTATTCTAGTATACCGTTTCAGTAGGTTTCGGAGTACTCTCTCTACGGTCGTGCCAAGGCTGTCGTTGTGTAATCTCCCACTCTGAGAGTTGACGTAGTTTGTTACAGCGATAGCAGGTAGAGCAGAGTTTATTTGTGCCTATTGCGCATGCTACAATAGGTGATCCAGTTTTCCAACACCACTTGGCCGATCTCAATGGAATTTCTTGGGGAACAGTATAACTGGAGAGGATTGGTCCGACGATTGTCCTTTTTAACTCCAGGTTAAGGTTCTTGGCCCCGTGCTCAATTTTCGGACACGGCCCAATGGGGAACTGAACACAAATACAGATAATCTATGTGTCCCTACGACCGTATGTGGAATCTCCTATCCGTTTTTCTATATCCACGCTGTACGGACTCATACAGGGTCTGATTTGGTAGTGCCCTGACAGTTACTTTAACCAGGCTGATTTTCATGACTATAGCCACCTGTTGCTAGTCTCGAATGATTATCCAGCTATATCTCTTCTAGCGATAGGCTAGACTCTGCAATTTATCCTATCGTATGTAGCTCATTAGTGTCTCACACTAGCGGACAATTTGATTTGCGCCGTTACTTAACACATATATTCGATGGAGTCATACGCGGCTTCTTTATGTTTCTCAAGATTGAATATAAGAACTTTTAGTGTTCAAGGCACCTCCTGTAGTGAAGAACTCTTTGGGATTTTTTTGGGATTTGACTGCGAATTGCATCTCATCCATACAGTCTTGACACAGGAACTTTTAGGTAGAATGGTACATTTTGTACAATGTTTAAATTTTCCCAAGTCCAGAGCCATGGGGGTTTTTCCCATCTGCTATGAGGCTCTTCTCAAGTTCTTTCTCCTTACGTCACTAGAGGTTAGAATATTCTGGATATCGAGCATTCGCATTGTTCTTAGCCACTTGGACGGTTGTTCTCTTGTGATTAGGTAATTCACGTTTCCTTAGGCATATCCTTTATATTTGTTTTGTCTTTGATGCTATTGTGAGTGGAAGGTTCTCCTTTGGAATTTCTTTCTGCCAGTTGCTTGTTCTTGACGTGTAGCATAAGGCCAGTTGATTTGTTAACGGGTTACAATTTTGTATCCTGCCACTTTGCTGAGCTGTTAATCGTTAAGGAGTTTTCTGAGTGGAGTTTTTTGCATCTCTTAAGTAAACAATCATATTATTCGAGCATAATTAGGGATAGTTTGACTTTCTCTTTTCCAATTGTACTCCTTTAATATCCTTTTCTTGCCTTATTGCTCTAGCAATGTCTAAAGACACTCATATTGAAGAGGAGTGGTGAGTATTAGGGGCAGCCTTGCCCGGAGTTCCTTACCTTAAAGGAATTGTTTCTAGATCATTCCCACCATTCTAGCGAAATGATATTGCTGTGGGTTTCCATGTTACTATGGCTTTGTTACATTGAGGAATGATCCCTCCAAGATCCAATACCATTCTAGAGCTTTAAAGATGAAGGGATGGATTTTGTGTCAAGACCTTTTCTTCAGCGATTCAATTGCGATCGATGGTGTGTGTTTTTGTCTCTTTGATTTCCGCTATATAGTGTGTTTGCATTTGATGTTTATTGAATTGCTGTATGTTGAACCATCCTGCATTCTCTGGTATAGAATCCAAACTTGGATCATGATGGATGACTCTTCCTTGAATGTGGGTCTGTATGCGATTTGCTAGTATCTGTTTTAGATTTTGGGCATCTTGTTCATGAGCGGAGAAGATGGCTCTCATAATTCTCCTTTTTGGTTGTGATCCTTGCTGGTTTTCATGGTATTAGAGTGATGCTTGGCTTCATAAGAATGGAATTTGGAGAATTCCATCTGATTGCTATAACTTCTAAAAAGTTTGAGAATAATGGTTGTAGTCTTTTTTGAAATGTTTTTATAGATATTCTGTTGTGAAACGCTGGGCCTGGGCTTTTTTTAGTTGGGAGGCTTTCTTATTTACATCCGCTCTATTTCTTCATAGTATATGGGGTCTGTTTAATTGCTGGTCTCCTTTGGTCCAGCTTGGTGATTCCCAGAGATTTCAGAGATATTCATCCATATACTTCGGGTTTCAACTTGGTAAATGATAGGTTCTGGTAATATTCCCATATTAATTTTCTTATCTTGTCCTTCGCTCTGCTGATATTTCCCTTTTATCACAGATTGTATTTGATTTTGGAGTTGTTCTTCTTTTTTTTGCTTAACTGGGCTAGATTCTATCTATCTTGCTTATTCTTCATAAGAACCAATTTTGGCTTCAACTTGTATTATCTGTACATTGTTTTCTTACTGTTTTCTTCATTGATTCTGCTCTGATTTTTTATTTCTTCCTGTCTGTTGGTTTAGGGTTCATCTGTTGTTGCCCCAAGTGCTTTTAGCTGTAGTGTAGTAGGATTCCAATTCACTTGTGCTCTTCTGTTTTTGCTAATTGTGTTCAGGCACCCAGGTGGCTTATTATAAATTTCACGCTGCATAAATAGTGACTGCTCCTTTAACTGTAGACTTGCTAAGGGTTCATATAGATTTGTCCATGAATGTTGTGTCTGTTGTATCTCGATGCCATCTTTCATTTTACGAGATTATCCAGAGTTTAATTCTCTTTTATCCTTTCTTTCCTTTGTACCTACTTTCTTGACCCAAATCCTTCCATGTAGTTGGTTATCGTCATTGTGTTGCTATGTTGTTAGGTGCCTTTCCTTATCGTTAGTCTTCTTTAGGCGATGGTGAGGAGCTGTACCATGTGGTTGCAATTTGAGCTTATATGCACTGATTGAAGGAGCATGAGAATGTATTTCAAATTCTTTTGTATTTGAGAGGTTTTTCTGAGTATCCTTGTCAGATGATGTGGTCGATTTTGGAGAATGCCGTGGGTGTCTAGGCAGAGCTAGAAGAGTGTATTATTTAAGCTAGTTATGGTAAAGGATGATGCCTCAGATGTGTAGGGTCTCATCTGGGTCAATTAGTTGTATCCGTATCATTTCTCTCAGTTCAGGATGTCTTCGTCTTGTTTATTTTTCGTATTTCATAGCACTAATCAAAGGACTCAGTGGGCTCAATGTATTTAGAAATCTCACCACTGATGAGTGGCTGTGGTGGTTAGGTCCTGTACTGGTTGGGTGGTGCTGGAGAATGTGTCTTTATAGAAGTTTGGTGCACCAGAATTTGGCGGCACATATATTCATAATGTGTGAATTCTTGGTCGGATGTTCTTTGATGAAAAGTGGATGGCCTTGCTTTGGTCTCTTGGTGATTTCTTTTACTTTGGAAGTCTATTATTTTGCCCGATATTAAATAGCAGAGCCCTGACCTTTTTTTTGGTACCATTGGGCATTTAGGAAATATTTTTTGTCCATCCATTCACTTATAAGGTTGGTGCCTGGTCTTTGAGGTTAAGATGGTGTTCTTGCAGACAGCATATCGATGGATTTGTTTCTATAATCATGTCTCCCATCTATGTCTTATTGATTGGGGAAATTAGGTCCTATTATTATTTAAGGTTATGACTGATAGTTCTTGTGTTGCTTCCTTTTCGGCTTATTATTCGCTATCTGGTGTTTTTCTCTGATTAGGTTTTATATGTGCATATTTCCTGTCTATGTCTGTCGTTACTGCTGATTTATTCAACTTTAGTTGCTCTGGTTTGGTGTCTTTTTTGTTCTTTGAATTGTGTTCGATTTTCGACAGGTGTTGGTTTTCTGGACATTGTATTCTTTCCAAGTTGTTTATTGTCATGGAAAGATTCCTTCTCTTTCTCCCACAATGATTGACATTTTTGGCTCGAGGACATCATATTACCTTGGGCATCACATGTTCCTTTCACACCTGGGAATTGCTTGCTCCAGTGTTCTTCTTGCACTTCATCGCTTTGTGTAGAAGAAAGTCCTGTTTATTCCTAGTCTCACCTGAATCCTTATAGGTCACTTGGTTGTTTTTCTTTGTCGGCCTTTAAGCAAATGTTTCTTTGTTTTTGGTGTCAGCATTTTATAACTTATGATGATGCTTCGTGGAGAATTTTCTTCTGTCTGTTTGATGGGGTCTGTTGTGAATGTTCTATGTGCTTCTTGTATTGGTTGAGTTTGTGCCTTGTTTCTTAGTTGGGAAATTTTCATTATTATTCTGTTTGAAGATCTGGATCTAGTACCATTCTCATGGGATTCTTCTCTCTTCCTCTGATTCCATATGATGGGAGGTTTATCTTTCTTAGGGTCACAGCTCCTGGTTGTTCCTTTTTGTGATTTTTAAATTTTATAATCTTTCCTTGAGGTTTTAGTTATTCTGTGTTTGGTCCTCCTAGGGTCTCTGATATTCTGTTCTGCATTTCACTCCATACGCTTCTTCTGAGCTTTTCTATTCCTTTCCTCCTTGATTGGGCAATTGTAGTTTTGCATTGATTTTTTTCCTTTTGATTTCTTTAAGTGTTTCTATTTTTTTCTTTTTGGAGCTGCATCGATCTCTTTCTTGTAGCTCTTTACTGTTGCTGGTTGGTTTCTTATTATCTTTTCGCATGGGATCTTTTTTTTTTTTTAGTTTTTTATTCTTACCGGATTTTTCATTCTAACTCTTTGTCCTCATTCTATTTTCTTAGTTCTTTAATTTTGTTCTTTATTATTTTGTAGTTCTATTAGTATGTCCCAATTGTGTTTCTGTGCTCTGTGTCCTGGTGAGCATCCCTGGGTGCATCCACTGCAGAGTTAAATCTTATATGGTTTGAGTAAGGTCTTGGAGTGGGATTATTCTGACCTTTCCAGTGTTAGTTCTTCTTCGTGATCCTGCTATGGGCTTTCCTTGCCTGTATTCCAATTGTGGAGTCTTGAGTGTCCCTCTACCTGGATTGTATGAAGGTGCTTTGCTTGCCTCCTTCAGATCCTTCTTCGTATTCTCAGTGCGTGGAGGGGGGAGGGGGCGGGCGCTCTTCAGCACCTGTACGTGGTCCAAAGATCTCAAATCTAGAATTTTTTTTTTTTATGTGTATGAGATGACTGTCTGCATGTAGGTTTGCTGCACCAGTGTTTGTGCAATGTTGCGGAGTAGAAGAGGATAGATGTCTCCTGCAACTGGAGTTAAGACAGTTCTTAGCGCGACGTGGTGCTGGAATCGAACCCGGGGCCTCTGGCAAGAGCAGTAGGCACTTCTTTTTTTTTGAATTTTTAAATATTTTTATTTTATTTATTTATATGTATGAATATACTGTCTGCATGTAAGTTTGTGCACCTGTGCTGTGCAATGTCGCGGACGTCAGAAGAGGGTGTCGGATTCCCCTGGAACTGGAGTTCTCCTGGAATTGGAGTTACAGACGGTTCTCAGCCACCATGTGGGTGCTGGGGATCGAACCTGGGTCCTCTGCAAGAGCGGTCAGTGCTCTTAACCGCTAGGCCAGCTCTCCAGCCCCAACACTCTTAACTGCTGAGCCATCTCTCCAGCCCTTCTTTTGAGATAGGGTCTCACTGACTGGCCTGAACTCACTGAGATTCACCTGCCTCTGCTTCCCAAGTGCTGGGATTCCAGGCATGGCTGTCCAGACCCACGTCTTCTTCGCCCTGTCACAGTTCAGTGACGTCACACCTATTGCACACTTACAATCGCCATCTCTCTCCAGACCTTTATTCACCTTTCTGAACTGAACCTTTACCAAATAGTTCCTCATCCTTTCCTCCCTCCAGCCCCTGACAACCACCATGTTATTTCCCATCTCTGTGCATTTGACCCCAAAGCACCTCACAGAAGTGGATTCAGATGATATTTGGCTTTTTTCATTTACCATATAAGATACTTGAGATTCAGTCATGTGTTCGAATTTTCTTACTCCTTAAGGGTAAATAACATTCGAGTCAGTGAGATGACTCAGCACATCAGCCACCAAACCTAGGACCCACACAGTGGAAGAAAGAACCAACATTTGCACATCACCCTCCAACCCATATGTGAGCTGCAGTAGGTATACACACACACACACACACACACACACATTAAAAAAAGGGTGAATAAGCCGGGTGTGGTGGTACAGGCCTTTAATCCTAGCACTCGGGAGGCAGAGGCAGGTGGATCTTTGTGAGTTCAAGGCCAGCCTGGTCTACAGAGTGAGTTCCAGGACAGCTATGACTACAAGGAGACTCTGACTCAAAAAAGACCAACATCACCATCATTACCATCATCACCATCATCATCACCATCATCACTATCATCATCACCATCATCACCATCATCACCATCACCATCATCACCATCATCATCACCATCATCATCACCAACATCATCACCACCATCACCATCATCACCATCACCATCATCATCATCACCATCATCACCATCACCATCATCATCATCACCATCATCACCATCACCATCATCATCACCATCATCACCATCACCATCATCATCATCACCATCATCACCATCACCATCATCATCATCACCATCATCATCACCATCATCACCATCACCACCATCATCATCATCATCACCATCATCATCATCACCATCATCACCATCATCATCACGATCATCATCATCACCATCATCATCACCATCATCATCACCATCATCACCATCATCACCACCATCATCATCATCACCATCACCATCATCATCATCATCATCACCACCATCATCATCACCATCATCATCACCATCATCATCACCATCATCATCACCACCATCACCATCATCACCACCATCATCACCATCACCACCATCATCATCATCATCATCACCATCATCATCATCACCATCATCACCATCATCATCACCATCATCATCATCACCATCATCATCACCATCATCACCACCATCATCACCATCATCACCATCATCATCACCATCATCATCATCACCATCATCATCACCATCATCATCATCATCATCACCATCATCATCATCACCATCATCATCACCATCATCACCACCATCATCACCATCATCACCGTCATCATCACCATCATCATCATCACCATCATCATCACCATCATCATCATCATCACCATCATCATCATCACCATCATCATCACCATTATCACCATCATCATCACCATCATCAACATCATCGCCATAATCATGCCACTACAGTGATGAAGACAGTCTCCTGTATGCATGTCTAATAAGATGATCCATCACTAGAGACTGTCAGCAGCACAACCTTGCACAAAGCCACCATAACTTGGTCAAGAATGCTTCTGCAGGGAGGGATGTCTGTCCTCCTGCCGTCAGCCTAGGGCTGCCTTTCTTGCAGGCCCTTGAACACTTTGCTGTTAGTCCTTGAGGCTAAGGCTTATTGTTTCAGAATAACTGCTGTAACTTCAATTTGCTTTCTCCCTTAGCTCTGTCCCCTCTGTGCACCCATGAGGTCTATGTGCCAGTTCCACATTCCCATGTTCCCTGTTTGTGCATAAATAAGTGTCACGATTCTTCAGGGAAGTCTCTGTATGGTAGTCAAAGATTTGATCCTGGCCGGGCGTGGTGGTGCACGCCTTTAATCCTAGCATTTGTGAGGCAGAGGCAGGCAGATCTTTGTGAGTTCAAGGCCAGCCTAGTCTGCAGTGTGAGTTCCAGGACAGCTGGGGCTACAGGGAGACCCTGTCTCGAAAAGACCCCCCCCCCAAAAAAAAGATTTGATCCTGATTGGGAGTGGCGGCGATGCGGGAGGCAGAGGCAGGAGGGTCATGAATTCCAGCTTAGGTGACCAGTTGAGATCTTGTCTTAAAAAACAAACAGGTTGGGGCTGGAGAGATGCCTCAGTGGTTAAGAACATGGACTGCTCTTGCAGAGGAACTGGGTTCAATTCCCAGCATCAACATGGCAGCTAAGAACCATCTTCTGCATCCACTGATAGACCATGAACAATTTGGTCGTTCTTCAGGTTTGCAAAAGAAGAAGAAAAAAAAAAGAACAGTTTTAGGCTGGGCGTGGTGGTGCATGCTTTTAATCCCAGTACTCGGGAGGCAGAGGCAGGCAGATCTCTGTGAGTTCAAGGCCAGGCTGGTCTACATAGCAAGCTCCAGGCCAGCTGGAACTAAAAAAAGAAGACCCTGTCTCAAAAAGACCCCCCCCAAAAAAAACAACAAAAAACCCAAAAAACAAACAGAAAGAAAAAAGGCTGGGCATGATGGTACCCACCTGTAATCCTACTCCAGAGGTCAAAGAAAAGCAGACATTCAAGGTAATCATTAGCTATGTAGTAAGTTTGGGGAAATCCTGGGCTATATGAAACTGTCTCAAATAAACAAAAACTAAACTAAATGAAACTAAAATAAAATAAAAACTTGCTCCTGGTTGGGAATATAGCTCCATGGTAGTGCGCTTGTCTGGTATAAGATCCCAGTTTGAGCTGGGCATGGTGGTGCACACCTTTAATCCCAGCACTCAGGAGGCAGAGGCAGGCAGATCTCTGTGATTTCAAGTCCAGCCTAGTCTACATAGAGAGTTCCAGGACAGATGGAGCTGCAGGGAGACCCTGTCTCAAAAAGACCAAAAAAAAACCTAGTTTGGTCTCCAACTTGGCCAAAGCAGACAGATGAAGACTGACCCTGTGGACCACACTTTGCTTACCCAGTCTTGAAAACCTTCGGGGTTTTCACTGTGGCCCTTGGGTCCTGTGGAGTGAGCAGCTTGTGCTGGAAGCCAAGGTCTAGAGGGAACTGTGCTTAGAACCAGGCACAGAGCCGAGCCTGAGGGTCAGGATGCTCAGGGCTGGCAGAGCTGTGAAACAAGGTTTTCACTGTTGAAATGAAGTTCGGGTTTCTTTTTTAATATTTTATTTTATTATTTTTATTTTATGTGTATGTGTCTATTTATTGCCTGCACGTATGTAAGTGGACCACATGTATGCAATACCCCCAAAGGCCAGAAGAGGGTGTTAGAGCCTCTGGAACTGGAGTTAAGACAGTTGTTAGCCATCCACCATGTGGGTGCTGGGAATCGAACCTGGATCCTCAGTAAGAGCAGCCAGTGTTCTTAAGTCCTGAGTCCCTCCAGCCCGAGTTTCAGGTTTCTTATAACTGTAAGCCACCTAAGTTCCCAGGAACTTGCCTAGTTTCGAAACTGCTGAAGAAAACAAAACTGAGCAGAACCACATGGGAGAAAAGGAAATATTCTGCTGACATGAAGGGTGGGGAAAAATTTAAAGCACGTGTTGAACAAGATTTAGTGACCACAAATATGCAAGCGACTCTGCCCATCGCTGATGAGTGCCTAAGGGGCCTGAAGAGGATGTGAGGAAGAGACCAGAAGAGAGCGGCTCAGGCTCCTCAGGCTGACCTTTATAAAGAAAGACTTACTGAAAGGAAAAATTGGATTTTCTGATGTGCTGATTGTGTAGATTCCGAATGAATAGCTAGAGTTTGAACCTCAGCAGACGGATGGGCTGCGGGGGGTGGGGCTCAGAGTTTCCCCTGAACCCCATGGGTCAGCACTGTATAGTAGGAAATGTCTGCAACAGGGGCTGGGGAGATAACTCAGTAAAGTTCTTGAGCCTCAGGCAGGAGGACCTAAGTTTGACCTATGTAAATAGCCAGCACGGTGGCAAGCACTTATTTTTATTTATTTATTTTTTGTGTGTGTGTGTGTGTTTTTGAGACAGGGTCTCCCTTTTAGTCACAGCTGGCTTGGAGCTCGCTCTGTAGACCAGGCTGGCCTTGAACTCACAGAGATCCACCTGCCTCTGCCTCCCGAGTGCTGGGATTAAAGGCGTGCGCCACCACGCCCAGCATTTGGCAAGCACTTATAATCCTATTGGGGAAGGAGAACGAAGGATCCCCTGGGCTCCAAGGCCAGTCAGCCTCTCAGAGTCAGCCAGCCAGTGGGAAACTCTGTCTCAAAAACACAAGGCAGCAAGGTGGATGGCTCCTGAGAAATGACTTGTTCTTCTCTCTTTCTCCCTTCCTCTCTCCAAAAGAGACAGAGAGACAGAGACAGAGAGATGAGAGAGACAGAGAGAGAGACAAAGAAAGGAAAGAAGGAAAGGAAGAAAAACAAATTGTATTAGCCCAGGGATGTTTCCCAGCTGAGTGACTCAGAAAAATCTAATGTCCCCAGGCCTCTGTTTCTTCAACTGTGAAATGGGTTGAAGTGAAAGTTGTCAGAAGCAATTGAGTCTACTGTATCAACCCTAACCAAAACAAAGGATAGTAAGCTGAGCCCCAGGTCATGAAGGAAAGGGGCCATGCCTGATATGCTTGTCACAGAAGCTCAGAGGCCACTGTGACTTTCTTTTTTTAAAGTTATTTTTTCTTTGCCCTGATTTAGTCATTCTTTTTTTTTTTTAATTATTTTTTATGTGTATGAGTGTACTGTCTGCATGTAGGTTGGCACACCAGTGTGGTGCAATGTTGAGGAGGTCAGAAGAGGGCATCGGATTCCCCTGGAACTGGAGTTAAAGACAGTTCTTAGCTTCCATGTGGGTGCTGGGGATCGAACCCGGGTTCTCTGCAAGAGCAGTCGGCACTCTTAACCGTTGAGCCAACTCTCCGGCCCCCACTGTGACTTTCTACACAGCACTGAAGAACACACTTCTGAAGCTCTGTAAACCTGGTGCACACATCACTTCTGTTGTTAATCACTATGGCCAAGAATTGCTGCTTCGAACTGTCTCATATCATCTTCCTCTATTTTATCTGTAGAAACTGCCCCACTGGCCTGAGAGATGACTCAGCAGGTCACGTGGCTTGTCAGGAAGCCCTGATGGCTTCACTTGTAAATTGGGAACTCTCTCGGTGGAAGTGGGGAATTCACTCCCTAAAGCTGTCCTCTGACTTCCACATGTAGAGGCTTTGAAGTCCAAAGGTCTGCAGCCCACAGCAGCATCCCAGGCACCCGGCCCAGAGCATCTCCTGGTAAGACAGGCGCTCACTTTAGGTTTTTTCTTGTTGTTGTTGTTCTTTTTGAGACAGGGTCTCCCTGCATCCCCAGCTGTCCTGGAACTCTATATAAACTAGGCTAGCCTTGAACTCACATAGATCCGCCTGCCTCTGCCTCCTGAGTGCTGGGATTAAAGGCGTGTGCCAACATGCCCTACGGGATCTCTCTTTAGTTTTTTTTTTTTTTTAATTTATTTTTGTATGTGTATGAATGTACTGTCTGCATGTGGGTTTGTGCACCCGTGTCATGCAATGCCGCAGAGGTCAGAAGAGGGTCTCGGATTCCCCAGGAACTGGAGTTCTCCTGGAACTGGAGTTACAGACGGTTCTCAGCCACCATGTGGGTGCTGGGGATCGAACCTGGGTCCTCTGCAAGAGCAGTTGGTGCTCTTAACTGCTAGGCTAATTTTTTTGAGGCAGGGTCTCAGGTAACCTAGGCTGGCCTTGAACTGGCTAGGTAGCCAAGGATGACCTGGGAATGTTGATCCTCCTGCCTTTCCCTTCTCCCCACCTCCCCCAGTGCCACCACCACCAGCTTTATGGGGTGCTAGAGATCTCATCCATCAGGGACTCCTGCACACTAGACAGGCGCTCTACCCACTAAGCTATAGTCCCAGCCCAGACCTGCACTTTAGATGACGGTGTGGAAGTCCGGGCCACCAGACCCAGCTGCTTGCCTTCCAGGAGGGGCACTTCTTGAATGCTCTTGAGGAATACGGAGCCAGATTTCTTCTTTTTAAAAATATTTTACAGCCGGGCGTGGTGGCGCATGCCTTTAATCCTAGCACTTGGGAGGCAGAGGCAGGTGGATCTTTGTGAGTTCAAGGCCAGCCTGGTCTACAGAGTGAGTTCCAGACAGCTGGGGCTATAGGGAGACCCTGTCTCAAAAAGACCAAAAGGGCTGGAGAGATGGCTTAGTGGTTAAGAACCCCGACTGCTCTTGCAGAGGACTCAGGTTCTATACCCAGCACCCACATAGCGGCTAAGAACCGTCTTAACTCCAGTTCCAGGGGAATCCGAGACCCTCCTCTGACCTTGGCAACAATGCATGACACGGGTGCACAAACCTACATACAGACAGTATATTCATACACATAAAAAAATAAAATTAAAAAAAAATTTTAAAAGGACCAAAAAAATTTACTATTTTTTTATTTTTATGTGCATGAGTGTATTGGTCTGCATGTATCTAAGTGTACCCGTATTGTGCAATGCCCAAGGAGGTCAGAAGAGAGTGTCCAATTCCCCTGGAACTGGAGTTACAGATGGTTGTTTGCTGCCATGTGGATGCTGGGAATTGAACCCAGGTCCTCTGTAAGTGCAGCTAGTGCTCTTAATCTCTGAGTCATCTCTCTAGTACCAGATTTCTTTTTTTTTTTTAATTTTTTTATTTATTTATGTGTATGAATGTACTGTCTACATGTAGGTTTGTGCACCCGTGTTGTGCAATGCTGTGGAGGTCAGAAGAGGATGTTGGATTCCCCTGGAACTGGAGTTACAGATGGTTGTTTGCTGCCATGTGGATGCTGGGAATTGAACCCAGGTCCTCTGTAAGTGCAGCTAGTGCTCTTAATCTCTGAGTCATCTCTCTAGTACCAGATTTCTTTTTTTTTTTTAATTTTTTTATTTATTTATGTGTATGAATGTACTGTCTACATGTAGGTTTGTGCACCCGTGTTGTGCAATGCTGTGGAGGTCAGAAGAGGATGTTGGATTCCCCTGGAACTGGAGTTAAAGACAGTTCTCAGCCGCCATGTGCGTGCTGGGGATCGAACCCGGGTCCTCTGCAAGAGCAGTTGGTGCTCTTAACCACTAGGCCATCTCTCCAGCTCCCCCCGACCTTTTTTTTTTGTCTTTTTGAGACAGGGTCTCCCTTTAGTCTCAGCTGGCCTGGAGCTTGCTGTGTAAACCAGGCTGGCCTTGAACTCACAGAGATCTGCCTGCCTCTGCCTCCTAAGTGCTGGAATTAAAGGCGTGCACCACCATGCCCAGCCCCAGATTTCTTCTTCATTTTTTTTTTTTTTGAGACAGGGTCTCCCTATAGCCCAAGCAGTCCTGGAACTCATTCTGTAGACCAGGCTGGCCTGGAACTCACAGAGATCAGAGATCCGCCTGCCTCTACCTCCCTAGTGCTGGGATTAAAGGCGTGTACTGGGCTGGAGAGATGGCCTAGTAGTTAAGAGCGCCGACCGCTCTTACAGAGGACCCGGGTTCAATCCCCAGCACCCACATGGCGGCGGAGAACCGTCTGAAACTCCAATTCCAGGAGAACTCCAGTTCCAGGGGAATCTGGCACCCTTTTCTGACCTCCGCGGCATTGCACGACACGGGTGCACAAACCTATATGCAGACAGTACATTCATACTCATACAAAAAAAAAAAAAAAAGGCGTGTACCAACACGCCGGGCATAAAGATGGTTCTTTTGTGTGTGTGTGTGTGTGTGTGTGTGTGTGTGTGTGTGTTTGAGACAGGGTCTCCCTGTAGCCCCAGCTGTCCTGGAACTGTAGACCAGGCTGGCCTTGAACTCACAAAGATCTGCCTGCCTCTGCCTCCGGAGTGCTAGGATTAAAGGCATGCAATACCACGCCCAGCTTAAAGATGATTCTTAGCCACCACGTGGGTACTGGGAATCAAACCCAGGTCCTGCAAGAGCAGTCAGTGCTCTTAACCACTGAGCCATCTCTCCAGCCCCCAGATTTCTTCTCAAAGTGATGAAATGGCCTAAAGTTGGCTGTGGAAACAGTTGCATATC
Source organism: Rhizomys pruinosus (assembly GCA_009823505.1). NCBI lineage: Eukaryota > Metazoa > Chordata > Mammalia > Rodentia > Spalacidae > Rhizomys > Rhizomys pruinosus. The sequence goes on from VZQC01015735.1 coordinate 2,315,415, forward strand.
TCTGAATATACTAACAAACATTGAACTGTACACCTGAAATGTCCTCATGTCCAGAGCCCCATGAATATGTGGCCTTACAAGACAAATGGGACATTGATGGTGACTGGACTAAGGTCTTTAAGATGGGAAGATGGCCTGGACAGGTCAACAGAATCATAAGAGAGAGGGCTGGGGAGATGGCCAATGGCCTAGTGGTTAAGAGCACCAACTGCTCTTGCAGAGGACCCAGGTTCGATCCCCAGCACCCACATGGTGGCCAAGAACCGTCTTTAACTCCAGTTCTAGGGGCATCTGACACCCTCTTCTGACTTCCATGGCATTGCATGACACGGGTGCACCAACCTACATGCAGACAATACATTCATACACACATAAAAAATAAATAAATAAAAATAAAAAGAATCACAAGAGAGAGGGAGAGGAAGAGGGAGAGGGAGGGGAGGGGAGGGGGTCAGGAGGCCTGTAGATAGATGGAGGTGAAGGTGAGAGTGGAAAAAAGGGGGGTAGAGAGAGAGAGAGAGAGAGAGAGAGAGACTTCAGTATGTTCCCAGCTCTGAAGAGGAAGGAAAGGAAGGCGGGATCACGAGCTAAGCAGTGCAGGCAGCCTTCCGAAGCTGAAGAAGAAAGGAATTCTCCCCCAGAGCTTCCAGAATGACCTGCTGTCGTTGGTACCTGGATCTTAGTCCCGCAGAAGCCTTTCAGGTAAATGACTTCCAGAACTCTAGGATAATTAGCAGGGTGCTTGAAGGCACTGAGCTCGGGCCATTGTTAACACAGAAAAGGAAACAGGGTCGGAGACAAGGCTCAGTGCTCTTGAGTTGGGGGGTGATCAGAGGAAGATGGGCCTGCTCCCCGGGAAAGCGTTTCCTGCTCTTCTGAACGCTCCTATTTTAGGGTCTCTGGGAGCCGAGAACTTGAGTCCCCACTGTGGCCACCTGGCCACTTCTCTCATTCAGGTAGAGGATCCTGCAGGGGAGAGGGCACTGGAGACTCCTTGTTGTGTCCTCTGTGTCCAGGATGGAGCCCGGTACTGCTCAGTGTTGGTGTATCTGGTGACTGACTACCCAAAGCCCCTGAAGTTAGTAATAAGGACTACAGCTGGCCTTTGCTGAGTTCTACATTCCTTTAGTTATCTAATTTTTTAAATTTTTATTTATTTATTTATTTATTTATTTATTTATTTATTTATTTATTTATATGAATGTACTGTCTGCATGTAGGTCTGTGCACCGTGTCGTGCAATGCCGCGGGTATCAGAAGATGGTCTCGGATTCCCCTGGAACTGGAGTTCTCCTGGAATTGGAGTTACAGACGGTTCTCAGCCGCCACGTGGGTGCTGGGGATCGAACCCGGGTCCTCTNTCCTCCCGCCTCCCTCCTGAGTGCTGAGGTTACAGGGACTACTGTATGTCGTATTACCATAATTCCCCATTTAGGGGGTCAGGGATGGACCCCAGGGCCTCACACATACTAAGAAAGCACTCTACCAACAGACCTACATCCCAGTTTTCTTTGGCCCTGAGCGTGTGGCAGCCTTTAATCAGCATTGGGAGGCAAAGGCAGGCAGATCTTTGTCGAGTTCCAAGCCCAGCTGGTCTACCAGAGTGAGTTCCAGACAGCTGGGGGCACAGGAGCCCTATGCTCAAAAGACCAAAAAAAAAAAAAAAACAAAAAAACCAATGTTAGTTTTTGTACGAGTGACTCAGCCCACGGCGTTCTGTTCCAGCAGCACAGAAGGGAAAGAGAGCGAGGCTGCCACGGTGTGTGTGGGGGTCCTTATAAACTCCACCACCAGGAAGAACCCACAGCGTGAGCCTAGAACTCAGTCCACACTGGATCATCGCTTAAAGCTGGTCATCTTCCCCCACTGCCACACATTGGTAAGCTGTACCTGGGTAACTGTCCCCTGACAGCCCTGCCACATTTGGGTCCTCAGAACATTGGAAGAGCGAGTGGGCACGCTCTGGAAAGGACAAGGAGCCAGGGTATCAGCAATGAGTTTACCATGAGGGAACTTGAACAGGGCAGGGCAGCAGTTCTTAGTGGGAGGCCTCATCAGAGCTGCACACAAGCCTTTCTTAGGCTGTAGGCATTCGTAGGATGTGTTCTGACAGAGAGACAGGCACAACTGCCCTACCCCCAACACACACCACCCCCACTCTCGTGAGTCATCACTTTGGAAGAGCAAGGCCACCGTATCAGCACTGTGGGCCCCTGGGTGGGGAGGCTGCTGTCTTATCTCCACAGCCCGGGTGCTGCTTACTGAACCCACAACAAATAGCCAAGAAGCCAGCTTGTGACCAGGCCACTTTCCCTCCCCATAGACCAGTTCCTTCTGGGACACTTTCCAGCCAGACCAAGGCTCTCTTGCGCGGTGCCTGGCCAGAATGGCTGAGATTGCCCACCTCGGGGCCGCAGGAGGACTTCGGAGTTACAGGAAGTCTCCAGAAGCCGGGCCCAGGCAGGGAATTGACTGCTAATCAGCCGCACATCCGAGCTTCATGTGCTTCATGTACTTACTTCACGCCATGGCATGGCTTTCCCTGGGCTGCTTGGGATGAGAACCCAGAGGAAAGACCCTTCTAGAACAGACACCTCAGCTCAGGGGGAATCGCCACAGCAGTTGCTAGGGTTGGACCCAGTGAAGGACGATAAGTGGAGGGGAGTAGAGAGAGGGTGGAATTGATCTTGCTGGCCCAGAGCCAGGGATTTCTCCATTAATGTCTCTGGTGCTGAGAGTGTCCAGTTGGCTGCCTGGAGGGGAGAAAGAGGCTGGAGTGAGTAGGAGACTGTGATGTAATTACAATTATTCAGTACCGCCTACGAATGTCACCGAACTGCAGCTCAGACTTCTCCCCGCCAGTGCCAGCTGCGGTACTGCTGGAGCTGCCCATAATTAGTGTCTATAGTCGACGCCTATGTTGCTAACACACTTCATGAATGGATACCGACAGTATGCGAATAGATAGTCAGTAAATTCCCTAGCGAGTGACAGCGTCAGGTCGCCTGCAACACGGCGCTCTCAGGACCATACTGATGCAAAAAACTGACGGCCATCTGAAAAGGTCGAACGCGGATGATCAAAGAAATTCTTCAACTGCCCCATCGCCAGTTGGCTTTCTCCAAGAGCCGACAGACCCCTCCCCTGCTGCACCGCCTCCCTTGCCTGGACTCAGGAGACTGGGGCCAGCAAGAGAAGTGACTCAGTCACACGCAGGTCCTCTCTGTGCCGAGACTCTGAGGTTGGGATGGGCCCTGTGATAGGCTGTAAGAGGCTGTAAGCCAGAGCCCCCCGTGCTCCCCAGGTCCTCCTTGGAATGAAAGGGGGCTAGGCTTCCAGCAACTGCACCTCCATACCAGAGGACAGGGAACCCCAGTTCCTGACCCTGGACCCGGGGCCTCACCTTCCACAGCCTGGATCCCAGCCTGACCCCTGACCATCAGCCCGGATGAGAAATATGGGAGGCTTAGGGGTGGTTCAGGCCCTGTCCAGACACACTGGTGACCAGCCTTCCTCCTTGGCAGGAAGCCAAATCCGAGGCCAGGAAGTCTTAGCCAGAAAGCCAGAGGGGCGGTGAGCCTGGCCATCTCACTTGCCACAAGGCTGTGCTGTCACCAGAGTGAGAGCTGAGGGTGCCAGGCCCAGGCTCTGGGGTGAGGACATTAACAATAGCAGCTCCCAGACAGAAAGCGCTCAACTCAACTTTCGATTCGTTATCCCATCAGCCTTTTCAACAGTCCTGTGAGTCCTGCCATGCGACCCTCTTTAGTAATAATGAGAACGAGGCTCAGAGTGGGAAATGACTGGCCCAAGGTCCCACAGTGACCAGCCGAGTCCACCCCCTGGTGCACTGCAGGAGTCTGTTTCCAGTTCCAGTTCATTATCAAAGCACTTGGATACTGCACCTCGACAGGGTGGAAGCAGGGTACACCAATGGCCAGCACAGGATCGTGACCTTCTGCAGTGGACCTGTCCCAACCCACTTAACCTGTAAACCTGGCCAGGGTATCTGTGGGGAGGGACTGTCCCTAGAGATTCAGGAAGAACCCTCCCCCCACCATTAGTGCAGGGCTTCAGCAAATCATTCCCCTCCCTAGCCTCTGCTTCATTGTTTAAAATGAGATATCCCAGTACCCTTTATTACTTCACTCTTACCCTCGTTCTTCCTGAGGGCAGATGAGGAAGACACAGGACACAGCAAAGAGCCTATCTCAAAGTTCCTCTCCTGAGCTTTCTGGGACATAGGGCTCGGGAGGGTGGGGGCAATGTCGCCCACAGACAGAGAGGGGCGGAAACACAGTCTAGACTTTGTCCTGTGGGAGGAAGCAGCACTGCGCCCAATCCTGGGGAGTAACCCTTCACCTACAAGCTAGAGAGCATCAGGGATCCCTGGACCATCAGGGACTTGGCAGTGGGGGGAATTGCAGAGGCTCCTGGGAAGGTCCACCCCGAGGACACAGGGAAGCCGGAGGCAGAGCTGAGACCACATCCTCCAGCGCCCCTTGTCTCAGGCCGTTTCAGGAGGCTGCCGAGTGACACACCGAAGCTCAGTTACCTCCAAGGCTGTGAAATTCGAGGTGCGGGCCCACCCTTTGCAGCCAGTCTTGGAGTTGCCAAAGGGCTCATCAAGGCGTCAGTCCACCAGGCAGGGACAAAGAGGCTGCCAGGGGTGTGCTGAGAGCTGAGGTTGGGGGATCTGGAGTCCTTTAGGCTATCTCGGGACAAAGCTGTGAGAACCTCCCTGCCTCACCCTGTAGAAGGTAGAGCAAGCCACTCAGCGACCTTTGGGACAGCCGCTTCCGAAAGCCCAAACTCCCTCGAGGTGCCTTAGCTCTGCATCCCTCTGCCAAAAACCTATGTGGGAGTTTGCTGACCAACAGGAGGGTCCAGAAGCTAGAGGCAGGGTGGACAGCTGAGGGTGAACTCGCTGGCCAGCACTGTGGCAGTCTATCAGGGCGGCCGGCAGCCGGCCAGCCTGTGAGGCCCAGAGCTACAGGGCAGGAATCTTGGGCCGCAGCAGGTGCCGTGGCCACTTCCTGTTTCATGGGCCTTGCTATCCAGCAGAAGGGTTGTCTGTGTTTTCTTCCTAAAGAACCACGGGCTGTTGCTAACCTAAGGTTTCCTTTCCTACTATGTAGCCTTGGGCCAGAAAGGTCCCCTGAAAACCCTCCTCTCGCCCTAGCCAAGGGGAGCCTCCTGCCCCGGGTCCCAGGAAAGCAAGCACGGGTGGCAGCTCTCAGTGGTACTGGGTCCCGAGGACCCACTTTTGAGGCCAGCCTGGTCCTGTGCTGGAGCTTCCTCACCCTCAGTCAAAAGCCCATGGCTCGGAGTGCTGCTGCTTTAGTACATGGCAGACGTTTCGCTCGAGCCAGCCTCAACTCGACCTCCAAACTAAAACCAGCGTGCTGCTCCACGTATGTGGAAACCGTGGCTCGCTTTCCTGAAAGTGCTTCAGGAGTCACGAATCCCCCAGAGCCCAGCTCTGTCACTTCCTCCTGTAACCTTCAGACAAGCAGCCTGGCCTCCCCCAGGGTCTGGCTCTGTCATCTATAAAGGGGATCACAGTGCTGACCTGCCCAGAGAGCAGCTCTGATATCAGTGTCCCACATACTGTAGGCAGCCACCCAGTGGAGCATTTTCCTTGCCATCTCCTCTGCCTGAGTTTCTGTTGGGTTGATTATAACATGGCATGCCAGACGCATGCAGACACAAGGTATATTCAGAAAGTGCTTCATTAGAGAGATTCCCGAGGCCTCAGAACCACACTGTAGGGGACTCGAGAGAGCAGCGCTGTCAGTTCCTTCCAGGTGATGGGGGTGCTGACCCAGACCGTTGCTTCCCCCAGCTGCAGGCTGGCCCGACAGCTTTGGACAGGTGAAGGACCTAGTGTGCTTCAAAGTCATGGACTTTATTTGATACAGTGACAGGCTATCGCTGGTGGCTTAGCGTGAGGCTGTGTAGACCCGCCTTGATGATGAAATATCCTATATGTATGCTTGCTGTTCGGCTGGGACACCACTAGCCAAATCTAGGCTCAGGGCACTGGGCATGGGGCTACTGTGACTAAAGAACTGAAATTTTAGCTTTGTTTAATTAATTTAAGGGGCCACATGTGGTCAGCAACTGCGAACAGTCAGATTCGGAGCCGGCTCTGGGCTAGCAGCTCTGGTGACTGCTGGGCTCTTGTTCCTGTTCCTGAGTTTCTCTCTTCCCATCTGGGTGAAGAAAAGTAGGGTGGTACCAACCTCCTAGGAATCAGCCTTAAATTAGATTTAAGTAGGGAGGGCTGGAGAGATGGCCTAGCGGTTAAGAGCACCAACTGCTCTTGCATGTGTGTGAATGTAGTGTCTGCATGTAGGTTTGTGCATCCGTGTCGTGCAATGCCGCGGGAGTCAGAAGAAGGTGTCGGATTACCCTGGAACTGGAGTTCTCCTGGAAATGGAGTTAAAGACGGTTCTCAGCCGCCACGTGGGTGCTGGGGATCGAACCCGGGTCCTCTGCAAGAGCAGTTGGTGCTCTTAACCGCTAGGCCATCTCTCCAGCCCCCTACTTATCTAATTTTAAGGCTGATTCTAGGAGGTTGGTACCACCCTACTTTTCTTCACCCAGATGGGAAGAGAGAAACTCAGGAACAGGAACAAGAGCCCAGCAGTCACCAGAGCTGCTAGCCCAGAGCCGGCTCCGAATCTGACTGTTCGCAGTTGCTGACCACATGTGGCCCCTTAAATTAATTAAACAAAGCTAAAATTTCAGTTCTTTAGTCACAGTAGCCCCATGCCCAGTGCCCTGAGCCTAGATTTGGCTAGTGGTGTCCCAGCCGAACAGCAAGCATACATATAGGATATTTCATCATCAAGGCGGGTCTACACAGCCTCACGCTAAGCCACCAGCGATAGCCTGTCACTGTATCAAATAAAGTCCATGACTTTGAAGCACACTAGGTCCTTCACCTGTCCAAAGCTGTCGGGCCAGCCTGCAGCTGGGGGAAGCAACGGTCTGGGTCAGCACCCCCATCACCTGGAAGGAACTGACAGCGCTGCTCTCTCGAGTCCCCTACAGTGTGGTTCTGAGGCCTCGGGAATCTCTCTAATGAAGCACTTTCTGAATATACCTTGTGTCTGCATGCGTCTGGCATGCCATGTTATAATCAACCCAACAGAAACTCAGGCAGAGGAGATGGCAAGGAAAATGCTCCACTGGGTGGCTGCCTACAGTATGTGGGACACTGATATCAGAGCTGCTCTCTGGGCAGGTCAGCACTGTGATCCCCTTTATAGATGACAGAGCCAGACCCTGGGGGAGGCCAGGCTGCTTGTCTGAAGGTTACAGGAGGAAGTGACAGAGCTGAGACTCTGGGGGAGCTCTGTGACTCCTGAACCCAGCTCCACTTTCCCCTGGAAACTTCTTTAGTGGAGGTGAGGTATAGCCTGGGCTCAGCAAACTCACTGCTACTGCAGCAGCCTCCGGCCTGGGCTGCTTTACTGAGGGCTGAGGAAGCTGCCAGCAACGCAGGACCAGGCTGGCCTCAAAGTGGGTCCTCGGAGCCCAGTACCACTAGAGCTGCCACCCCGTGCTGCTTTCCTCAGGGACCGGGGCAGGAGGCTCCCCTTGGCTAGGGCAGAGAGAGGGTTTTCAGGGGACCTTTCTGGCCCAAGGCTACATAGTAGGAAAGGAAACTCTTAGGTTAGCAACAGCCCGTGGTTCTTTAGGAAGAAAACACAGACAACCCTTCTGCTGGGATAGCAAGGCCCATGAAACAGGAAGTGGCCACGGCACCTGCTGCGGCCCAAGATTCCTGCCCTGTAGCTCTTGGCCTCACAGGCTGGCCGTGCTGCCTGCCGCCCTGATAGACTGCCACAGTGCTGGCCCAGCGAGTTCACCCTCAGCCCTGTCCACCCTGCCTCTAGCTTCTGGACCCTCCTGTTGGTCAGCAAACTCCCACATAGGGTTTTGGCAAGGGAGGGATGCAGAGCTAAGGCACCTCGAGGGAGTTTGGGCTTTCGGAAGCGGCTGTACCAGAGGTCGCTGAGTGGCTTGCTCTACCTTCTACCAGGGTGAGGCAGGGAGGTTCTCACAGCTTTGTCCCGAGATAGCCTAAAGGACTCCAGATCCCCCAACCTCAGCTCTCAGCACACCCCTGGCAGCCTCTTTGTCCCTGCCTGGTGGACTGAGCCCTTGATAGGCCTTGGCAACTCCAAGACTGGCTGCAAAGGGTGGGGCCGCACCTCGAATTTCACGCCTTGGAGGTACAGAGCTTCGGTGTGTCACTCGGCAGCCTCCTGACAACGGCCTGAGACAAGGGGCGCTGGGGAGGATGTGGTCTCAGCTCTGCCTCTCCGGCTTCCCTGTGTCTCCGGGGTGGACCTTCCCAGGAGCCTCTGCAATTCCCCCCACTGCCAAGTCCCTGATGGTCCAGGGATCCCTGATGCTCTCTAGCTTGTAGGTGAAGGGTTACTCCCCAGGATTGGGCGCAGTGCTGCTTCCTCCCACAGGACAAAGTCTAGACTGTGTTTCCGCCCCTCTCTGTCTGTGGGCGACATTGCCCCCACCCTCCCGAGCCCTATGTCCCAGAAAGCTCAGGAGAGGAACTTTGAGATAGGCTCTTTGCTGTGTCCTGTGTCTTCCTCATCTGCCCTCAGGAAGAACGAGGGTAAGAGTGAAGTAATAAAGGGTACTGGGATATCTCATTTTAAACAATGAAGCAGAGGCTAGGGAGGGGAATGATTTGCTGAAGCCCTGCACTAATGGTGGGGGGAGGGTTCTTCCTGAATCTCTAGGGACAGTCCCTCCCCACAGATACCCTGGCCAGGTTTACAGGTTTAGTGGGTTGGGACAGGTCCACTGCAGAAGGTCACGATCCTGTGCTGGCCATTGGTGTACCCTGCTTCCACCCTGTCGAGGTGCAGTATCCAAGTGCTTTGATAATGAACTGGAACTGGATCACAGACTCCTGCAGTGCACCAGGGGGTGGACTCGGCTGGTCACTGTGGGACCTTGGGCCAGTCATTTCCCACTCTGAGCCTCGTTCTCATTATTACTAAAGAGGGTCGCATGGCAGGACTCACAGGACTGTTGAAAAGGCTGATGGGATAACGAATCGAAAGTTGAGTTGAGCGCTTTCTGTCTGGGAGCTGCTATTGTTAATGTCCTCACCCCAGAGCCTGGGCCTGGCACCCTCAGCTCTCACTCTGGTGACAGCACAGCCTTGTGGCAAGTGAGATGGCCAGGCTCACCGCCCCTCTGGCTTTCTGGCTAAGACTTCCTGGCCTCGGATTTGGCTTCCTGCCAAGGAGGAAGGCTGGTCACCAGTGTGTCTGGACAGGGCCTGAACCACCCCTAAGCCTCCCATATTTCTCATCCGGGCTGATGGTCAGGGGTCAGGCTGGGATCCAGGCTGTGGAAGGTGAGGCCCCGGGTCCAGGGTCAGGAACTGGGGTTCCCTGTCCTCTGGTATGGAGGTGCAGTTGCTGGAAGCCTAGCCCCCTTTCATTCCAAGGAGGACCTGGGGAGCACGGGGGGCTCTGGCTTACAGCCTCTTACAGCCTATCACAGGGCCCATCCCAACCTCAGAGTCTCGGCACAGAGAGGACCTGCGTGTGACTGAGTCACTTCTCTTGCTGGCCCCAGTCTCCTGAGTCCAGGCAAGGGAGGCGGTGCAGCAGGGGAGGGGTCTGTCGGCTCTGGAAGACCATCTGGGAAAGTGGCAGGCAGGTCTGGAAGACATTTCTTTGCATCTTCCCACCTTTCAGCCGTTTTGCTCTAGTGGCAACACGCCATCTAGGAATTATTACTACTATTATTATTACCTCCACTAATTATAGCAGCTCCAGCAGTAGCCTGACAGCCTTGGCACTGCTGGGGAGATTAGGCATGTAATTACATCACAGTCATCCTACTCCACCTCCAGCCTCCCTCTTTCCCTCCCCCTCCAGCGCAGCCAACTGGACCACTCTCCACCCCCAGAGACATTATGAGAATCCTCTGGCTCTGGGCCAGCAAGATCAATTCCACCCTCTCTCTACTCCCCTCCACTTATCGTCCTTCACTGGGTCCAACCCTAGCAACTGCTGTGGCGATTCCCCCTGAGCTGAGGTGTCTGTTCTAGAAGGGTCTTTCCTCTGGGTTCTCATCCCAAGCAGCCCAGGGAAAGCCATGCCATGGCGTGAAGTAAGTACATGAAGCACATGAAGCTCGGATGTGCGGCTGATTAGCAGTCAATTCCCTGCCTGGGCCCGGCTTCTGGAGACTTCCTGTAACTCCGAAGTCCTCCTGCGGCCCCGAGGTGGGCAATCTCAGCCATTCTGGCCAGGCACCGCGCAAGAGAGCCTTGGTCTGGCTGGAAAGTGTCCCAGAAGGAACTGGTCTATGGGGAGGGAAAGTGGCCTGGTCACAAGCTGGCTTCTTGGCTATTTGTTGTGGGTTCAGTAAGCAGCACCCGGGCTGTGGAGATAAGACAGCAGCCTCCCCACCCAGGGGCCCACAGTGCTGATACGGTGGCCTTGCTCTTCCAAAGTGATGACTCACGAGAGTGGGGGTGGTGTGTGTTGGGGGTAGGGCAGTTGTGCCTGTCTCTCTGTCAGAACACATCCTACGAATGCCTACAGCCTAAGAAAGGCTTGTGTGCAGCTCTGATGAGGCCTCCCACTAAGAACTGCTGCCCTGCCCTGTTCAAGTTCCCTCATGGTAAACTCATTGCTGATACCCTGGCTCCTTGTCCTTTCCAGAGCGTGCCCACTCGCTCTTCCAATGTTCTGAGGACCCAAATGTGGCAGGGCTGTCAGGGGACAGTTACCCAGGTACAGCTTACCAATGTGTGGCAGTGGGGGAAGATGACCAGCTTTAAGCGATGATCCAGTGTGGACTGAGTTCTAGGCTCACGCTGTGGGTTCTTCCTGGTGGTGGAGTTTATAAGGACCCCCACACACACCGTGGCAGCCTCGCTCTCTTTCCCTTCTGTGCTGCTGGAACAGAACGCCGTGGGCTGAGTCACTTACAGAAAACTAACATTTGGTTTTTTGTTTTTTTTTTTTTTTTGGTCTTTTTGAGACAGGGTCTCCCTGTAGCCCCAGCTGTCCTGGAACTCACTCTGTAGACCAGGCTGGCCTTGAACTCACAAAGATCTGCCTGCCTTTGCCTCCCAAGTGCTAGGATTAAAGGCGTGCACCACCACGCTCAGCAGAAACTGGAGATGTAGTCTAGTTGGTAGAGTACTTCCTAGCATGCACAGAGCCCTGGGGTCCATTCCCTGTACCCCCTAAAATGGGGAATAATGGTATACGCCTGTAACCTCAGCACTCAGGAGGGGGAGGCGGGAGGATTAGAAATTCAGGTTCAATCATGTAGAGAGTTTGAGACTAGTTTGGGCCACATGGAGAACCCTGTAGGAAACAAGGGAGAGAGGGAGGGAGGGAGGAAGGAAGGAAGGAAGGAAGGAAGGAAGGAAGGAAGGAAGGAAGGAAGGAAGGAAGGAAGGGAAGGAAGGAAGGAAGGAAGGAAGGAGAGAGACATTTGTGATATTTTTTGGTTCATTACGTCTGGAAGCTGGGAATCCATCTGGTAAAGGCCTCCTTTTGAGTCAGATCATGGCAGATGGTAACTCTGACCACGATCCTGACCCTAACCCTAACCCTAACTATAATCTTAACCCTGACTCTAACCCTAACCACGATCCTGACCTAACCATAACCCTAACTATAATCTTAACCCTGAATCTAACCCTAACCACGATCCTGACCCAAACCCTAACCCTAACCCTAACCCCTAACTCTAACTATAATCTTAACCCTGACTCTAACCCTAACCATGATCCTGACCTAACCCTAACTCTAACTATAATCTTAACCCTAACTCTAACCCAAACCACGATCCTGACCTAACCCTAACTATAATCTTAACCCTGACTCTAACTCTAACCATGATCCTGACCATAATCCTAAACCTAATTTTTTTGTGGTTTTTGTTCTGGTTTTTTGTTGTTGTTGTTTTGTTTTTGGTCTTTTTGAGACAGGGTCTCCCTGTAGCCCCAGCTGGCCTGGAACTCACTCTGTAGACCAGGCTGAGCTTGAACTCATGGAGATCCACCTGCCTCTGCCTCCTGAGCACTGGGATTAAAGGCGTGCGCCACTATGCCCAGTTTAAAGATGGTTCTTAGATGCCATGTGGGAGCTGGGAATTGAACCTAGGTCCTGTGCAAGGGCAGTCAGTGTTTTAACCACTGAGCCATCTCTCCAGCCCCCAAATCCCAATTGTAATCCTAACTGCCAACCCTAACCCCAACCCAAACCCTAACTCTAATCCCTAGTCCTGATGTCTAACTCTCTGATCCTAATCCCAAACCTAGTCTTAGTTCTAACCCCTAAACCCCATAAACACTCTAGGCATAGCCCAACCCTGACCCAAACTCTAACCAGACTCTAACACTGATCCCTAAGCACCCTAACCATAACCTAACCCTCTAAACATACTGCAACCCTAACCATAATCCTAACCTCAACCCATAACCTTAATCTTAGTCCTAATAATATCTTTGTTCCTAACCAAAGCCTCTAACCCTAATTCAACCCTAACCCTAACCTCTAAATTTAACCCTAATCTTCTAACCCAACCGTAACCCTAACCCCACATCACAGGGCAAGGTAAAGGCCAGAGCAAGAGGGAGGTAGATTTCAATTTACAACAGGCCCTCTCCCTGGCCACACACTCTCATAATGACAGGGTTCATCTGTTCCCAAGGACAGACTTCCTGGGCTGCAGCCTCTTGAAGTTCCCACCCTTCAACACCATTACACTGGGATTAGGTTTCTAACACCTGACGTTTGAGGACATGGTCAGACAGCAGCAGTGACATTGACATAGTCTTGAAGGACAAGGACTTCTCTCGGTGGATGAGCTGAAGAGGGCAATGCTGGTCTAGGTAAAGCTGCCAGAAGAAATTAATCAAACAGTCAAACAAAGAACACCCAGTTAAATCCAAACTTCAGTATACAACTAAAAGACTTTACTGTGCCGGGCGTGGTAGTGCATGCCTTTAATCCCAGCACTCAGGAGGCAGAGACAGAGGCAGGTGGATCTCTGTGAGTTCAAGTCCAGCCTGGTCTACATAGTAAGTTCTAGGCCAGCTGGAGCTACAGGGAGACTCTGTCTTAAAAAGACCAAAAAAAAAAAAAAAAAAAAAAAAAAAAAAAAGACTTAAGACTTTAGTGTATGTCCTCAATATTGTATGAGACCTGCTTATACCGAAGAGGTATTTGTTATCTACTGAAATTGAAATTTAACTGGACATCTTATTTTGATTAGCTACATCTGAACAAAGGCCAAAATGAGGCCAGGTGGGAAGAGGTGCAGCAAGGCTGGAGACAGCGGGGACTGCGTCCTGCCAGCAGCCAAGCTTGCTTTCCCTGCTGGGTCTTGGCTTGGCCCCAGATCACAGCCTACCTGCCAGCTGATGACAGTACTCAGGCCATTGTTCTTGACGAAGGGGACATCTCTTCCTTTCAGGATCGTTTGTATCCAGCTGGAGAAATCCAGGCAAGCTTTCAGGTTTTCATTTTTTTAATAAAATATTTTTTATATGTATATATTTTTATGTGTATGAACGTACTGTCTGCATGTAGGTCTGTGCACCCCTGTCGTGCAATGCCGTGGAGGTCAGAAGAGGGTGTCGGATTCCCCTGGAACTGGAGTTACAGACTATTCTCAGCCGCCATGTGGGTGCTGGGGATCGAACCCGGGTCCTCTGCAAGAGCAGTTGGTGCCCTTAACCGCTAGGCCATCTCTCCAGCCCCATGTTTTCATTTTCTTTCCCAGGCTTCAGCACCCACCCATCCCCTCAGCCAGGATTTGTCCAGGCTGTGCAGCATGCCTTTCCAGAACATTGCTCCTGTACCAGATGCTGTGGTGGCACCGGGCATGCATGGAGTAGCTATAACCCTCCACCCCATGGATCTTGCAACAGCACCTTTTAACATCTCTGACAGAATATGTGACGTGGATTGGAATAGGAGCACAAAGCATACAGACAACCACAGCTTCTCCTGAGTTCCGCATTTAAAAAATAAGAGTGATTTCAGGGGCTGGAGAGAGACGGCTCAGTGGTTAAGTACTGCTCTTACAGGGAAGCTGAGCTTGGGTCCCAGCACCCAAACTGGGCTGCCCACAACTGCCTTTAACACCAGCTCCAGGGGATTCAATATTCTCTTCTGGTCTCCTCGAGCACAACACACATGTAGTGTGAATACATGCACATGAATAAAAACCTCAGCTGGGTATGGTGGCACACGCCTTTAGTCCCAGCACATGGGAGGCAGAGGCAGGCAGATCTCTGTGAGTGCCAGGCCAGCTGAGGCTACAGGGAGACCCTGTCTCAACAAGACAAAATAATAATAAAAATTAAATAAAAATAAACATCTTTTAAAAAGCCATTTCAAAAAAGGGAACTCTCTGGAGCAGAGCACTCTTGGGGACTCTCCGGTCCCTTCTGCATGTCCAGCCTGGAGCTGGGATGAGCGAGTTCCTGAAGTTCTCTCTCATTCTGCTGGTTCACTAGGTTGAGAAGTCCCTGAAACCTGGGCTCCGAAGAGCTATAGAGGAAGGAGGAAAGTGACAGCTCATCTGGTGAGGCACGCAGAGGACACAGTACAAACCCGTCACCTCCACAAAGCGGAGCCTACTCCAGCCCAGACATGCTGGTAGAATTACATAGGCAGCAACAGTGCAGCTGTTTCCGCCCAGGCTGACTTTGGCATCTAGACATTGGGCAAGCAGTGTCCTGAGCGCTTCACATTCGAGAATCTCAGAACAATCCCATGAGGTCAGTGCATTATTAGCTGCACTTGACAGATGAAGAGCTAACAGCTCCTTAAATGTGTGGTGATTTTCCCAGTGTCTAACCAGTAGTTGGCTAGTGGAAGGGCCGAGATGGAAGTGAGGCTTCTCTGCTACACACCCAATAATACTGCCCATATTACTGAAGACCCGGAGACTGCCCCTGGGGTCCCAAGACTGGAGCTGCTAGACAGTAAATGAAGATGTGTGTCTGTTTTCAAATGCATCTCCACGGCACTGGACTTGGCTACCTCTCACAGGCTAAGGACAGTCACAGAGCCAGACGACATCAAACGTGCATGCGTGTGTGTGTGTGTGTGTGTGTGTGTGTGTGTGTGTGTGTGTTAGAGGTCAGCCTTGAGTGTCCTTCCTCAGGAGCCATCCACCTTATTTTACTTTATTTTAATTTTATTATGTGCAAGAGTGTATTGCTGGCATGTGTATAGATGCACTCATGCCGTGCAGTGTCTGTGGAAGTCAGAAGGGGTGTTGGATCCCCTCGAACTGGAGTTACAGATGGTTGTTAGCCACCATGTGGGTGCTGGGATTTGAACCCAGCTCCTCTGTGAGAGCAGCCAGTGCTCTTAACTGCTAACCCATCTCTCCTGCTCCCCACCTTGGTTTTTGAGACAGAGTACCTTACTGGGATGTCAGGCTCACTGATTAGGCTTGGCCAGCGGCAAGGCAGGGGAGGCCTGCCTGCACTGCCCAGTGCTGGTTCACAAGCTGCCACCATCATGACCAGCTTTTTTTTTTTTTTTTTTTGTCTTTTTGAAGCGAGGTTTCCCTGTAGCTATCCTGCAACTCACTATGTAGACCAGGCTGGCCTTGAATTCACAGAGATCCCGAGTGCTGGGATTAAAGGTGTGTGCCACCATGCCCAGTTGCCCAAGCTTTTTATGTGGGTACTGGGGACAGTACTTGGGTTCCTTTTTATGTGGGTACTGGGGATGGTACTTGGGTTCCTGTGTTTGCATGGCAAATGCTTTTTACTGAGCGATCTCCCTAGCCTATCAGGAGACTTTGATATTTATTTATTTTATTTTTGTTTTTTATGTGTATGAGTTGCATTGTGTAATTACTTGTGGCATTGTCATGCAATGCCCACAGAGGTCAGAGGTGTCAGATCCCCTGGAACCGGAGTTACAGATGGTTGTTACCCACCATGTAGGGCCTGGGAATTGAACCCAGGTCTTCTGCAGGAGGAGTCAGTGCTCTTAACCACTGAGCCATCTCTCCAGCCCAGACAGGGGCCTTTAAGCAAAATTGTTCCAGGGTAAGGATGGCCACTTCTTAGGCTGGTCCTCACTTGTGTGGGAGAACTCCAGTCTGCTTGGGAATCTTCAGCGCTCATCCTCTGAGTAATTCCCAGCCCTGCAGGTGCAGCATCACCTGGATCCTTGTTAGAAGTACATGGTTCCTAGCCGGGCGTGGTGGCATACGCCTTTAATTCTAGTACTCGGGAGGCAGAGGCAGGAGGATCTTTGTGAGTTCAAAGGGCCAGCCTGGTCTACAGAGTGAGTTCCAGGAAGCTGGGGGCTACAGGGAGACCCTGTCTCTAAAAAAAAAAAAAAAAAAAAAAAAAAAAAAAGGAAGTACATGGTTCCTGGCCTCACCTGCAATTCTACTGCTTGCACAGAAGGTTAGGGTCCTTCCATGTAGTTAAACAAGCCCACCAGGGCAAGTCTGATGCTCTAGCGGCAGTTTCGCCTGTCAAGCTGCTGCAAAGTTTTGAGGGCCTTGTCTTTATCAAGGACCGCAGGAAGCCACCCCAAAGGGTGGTTGAAACCAGAGTTCACTTGTCTGGTTCCTGGAGTATGTTCAAAGACCTGATACCCCCCCATATATATATATATATATAATAATGATATATATAATATATATATATATTTGAATGAGCTGTCAGATTCTTCCCAAGTTTCTGTTATGTCCCTAGAATGACACCTTGGCCCAGCTCCTCAGGGACGTGGCCTAGCAGAAGGATCAAATTATATTTTCACTGACATCTCTCACCTAGAGGGTTCTCAGTATCCTGGCTGATAACAGCTATCGATTCCTGTGGTGTAGACACTTCTACCACAGCCCAAGGATATACACCACTGGCTTGGCAGCCTTAGCTAGCCATTTATAACCTAAAAGGAGACTTATTTTTATTTTAGTTATTATTTTTATTTTATGTGTATGAGTGTATTGCCTGCATGTACCTGTGTCATGTAATGCCTGCAGAGACCAAAAGACAGTGTTGGATCCACTGGAACTGGAGCTATGAATGGTTGTTAGCCACCATGTGGGTGCTGGGAACTGAACTCTGGTCCTCTGTAAGAGCAGCCAGTGCTCTTAACCACTGAGCCATCTCTACAGTCCCTGAGACTTATTTTTAAGGTACATGCATAATATGTCTGCACAGAGGAGTAGCAAATAGCACAGAGGGTGTGAAATGGGAACGTCTCAGTCCTGTCACCAGAAACATCCTTAGTCTTAGAAACATCCTCTCCAGCACATCCTTAGTCTACTTCTGGTCCCTTGGGTAAGAATGAAGCAGTGTGCACTGGTCACTGTCAGTGTCCACTGTCAGTGTCCACTGTCAGTGTCCACTGTCAGTGTCTACTCTCCTTGGCTCAGAAATCGTGCACCTATCAGTGGTTGAGATAAAGCTACCCATTCCCACCACAGTTCCCCTACCTCTCTGCTTAATTTGATGAGATTTTGTGGTTGCTTTTATGCCTTTTAACTATAATAAGTCACTGTTGTTGGTTTTTAGAACGGTGATGCTTTAAGCACCTTGAACACATTATAGACCCAGTACTTATAGTAGCCTTTTGCGGTAGCTACTGTTTACATTCCCATTTTATAGATGAGGGAACTGAGACATAAAGACACTAGACAACTTGCCCAAGCTAATAAAAAGCAGGGGGCAGGATTCAAACCCAGATGGTGTGGCTCCAGAACCCACATTTTTTTTTCCTCTCAGGAAGGGTTGTCTAGAGTTGCTTACTGAACGTGAGGGGAGCAGTTCCCAGGGAAACGACAGCGGGAATAGAAGTGAACCAGCAGCTCTGGCCTATCAATCAGGTCTACTGGCCTTATAAAAAGCCAAGTCAGGGAAGGGTAATGTCTACACAAGCCTGGCTTGTCTACAGTGCTGGGCAGGCTCCAGGGCTGTCCACCTTTAGAAACACAGCAGACAGGGGTTGGAAATGGTCCCAGTTTCATTATATCTTCCTGGGAAGATAATTTTAAAAAGATGCATCTATATCGTGAGCTTTGCTCCCACATATTCCCTCCTGCCTAGGACTTTGTGGGCCCTTTTATTTTATTATTATTATTATTTATTTATTTTATTTATTTATTTTTTTGAGACAGGGTCTCCCTGCAGCGCCAGCTGTCCTGGAACTTGCTATACAGACCAGGCTGGACTTGAACTCACAGATCTCACAAACTTGGCTGGCCTCTGCCTCTCAAGTGCTGGGGATTAAAGGCATGCTCCACCACACCCAGCGGGACAGGAGCTCTTTATTTTCCATCTAATATTTTGGACTTCAGTTGACTGTGGAGAAGAGAAGCAAGAGGAAAACCTGGGGCTAAGGTAAGATTACTGTTCTCTGGGTGGCGCTGGGGTGTCTCTCCACCATGCTGGGCCCTGCGGCTCACATAGGCACTCTTGTGTCCTTTTACTCAGTGTGCAGTGAGTCCCTTCCTTATCAGGCAGTAGTCTAGTGCGAAGACTAGCCCTGGGCCATGAAGATTAAATTCCAAGGAAGCTCACGGTTGGGGCCTGCAAGAGAGCCAGGATTATTCTGCATATTCCCCGGGAAAGGCAGGGGTTTAGTTAGAGTCCCCCATGCCATACACCAAAGCGGGCGCTGTACCTAATTTTCTTTTCCATTTCCAGATCCTCCAGTAGATAAGGCTTCCATAAGGAAGGGTTGCTGACAGAGGAATGGTTATTGAACAGGTGAAGGTCCAGAGTTCTGGACCCCTGGGCCTTGTTCTCGGGGACGGACGCCTCCAACCCGGAGAGAAGAAGAAAAAGAAGGGGAGCAGGAGACACAGCTGAGAGTGCACTGCCATTCCTCCTTTGAGGAAGCTGTCATGGTGCCCTGAGTACCAGGCATGCATGCATGCACTCTCTATTCTTGACATGAATGTGTCATGACCAGCTGTCTCAAGCTCCTGCCACTGTGACATCCCCAGAGGGCTGGACTATAATCTGGAATTCAGAGTAGAAATAAGCCCTTTCTCCCTAAATTACTTTTTGTCAAAGTGTTTTATCACAGTAACAGAAACGAAAGTAGAGACTGAGGTGGGCTTGCTGGAGTTGCTCCAATTTTCACACTTCTATCTCTTTGGGAAATGGCACTTAGTTCTGGTCTCTTCCATCTTCCCAATAGTGGATGATATACCTCCACAATGTGTGTGTGATTGTGTGTGTGTGTGTGTGTGTGTGTACCATATGCATTCCTCTCAAAACTACAAATTGCTGCTACTCACCTGAGTTGTCTGATGTTTTCCAAAGGCCTCCTTGGCCTAGGTGCATTAACAAGACACAGTTGTTATTCTCCAGGCTCTGGTCAAGGTCTGTGGGCCTGGCTAGCAAGAGCATGGGGTGGTCTACTGCTTAGCAATTCCTGATCCATTGTAGCAGAGGTTATTGGGAGACAAAGCTCCACGAGGATAGGAACCTGTCACCATATATGCCAGCCCAGACCCAGGCCTGATAGACAGTTGAAGAAGGAGCCCAACGAGAGAAAGGAATGAGTGTGGAGTATGACCTGCTGTGGAAGAGACAGAAGATCAAGACAAGAACCAGAACTGACCCCAAAGAAATGGATCACTTCAGGGAACTGTAGGGCAATTTCTTTTTTTCTTTTCTTTTCTTTCTTTCTTTCTTTCTTTCTTTCTTTCTTTCTTTCTTTCTTTCTTTCTTTCTTTCTTCTTTCTTTCTTTCTTTCTCTTTCTTTCTTTCTTTCTTTCTCTCTCTCTTTCTCTCTTTCTCTTTCTTTCTTTCTTTCTTTCTTTCTTTCTTTCTTTCTACTTTTTCTTTTTTTTTTCTTTTTGAGACAGTTTCCCTGTAGTCTCAGCTTGCCTGGACTTACTATGGAAACCAGGCTGGCCTCCATTTCACAGAGATCTGCCTGTTTCTGCCTCTTGAGTGCCAAGATTAAAGGTGTGTGGGCCATCACACCGGCTTCAGGATAACTGCCCCTGACAGTCCAAACCAGGATGATGTGGGAAAGGAGCTATTAAAAAAAGTTCTTGAAAATTAAAACTACTGTTATTAAATAAAATATTTAATTTGTTTTAAGGACTAGAAGAAAAAGGTCAGTTTCCCAGAATATAAGTAAGAAAAGGGGCAGAAACGGAAACTGACATCAAAGAAGTTCAACACCCAACAGAGAAAATAAAGACATTACTAAAGAAACAATGAAAGAAACTTTCCAAAATCTGGGGGTATAAAAGGACTCAAACTTTCTAGTTTAAAAGGGCTTAGCAGTCAGGACATACGTCTTTAATTTCAGCACTCAGGAGGCAGAGGCAGAGGCAGGCAGATCTCTGTGAGTTCCAGGCTAGCTGGGCTACAGGGAGACCCAGTTTCAAAAAGATTTTTTAAATTAATTAATTAATTAAAAGAGTTTCTGTCCCAAGTAATATTTATTTTCTCTTATAATTGTTCCACTTGATTATGTTAATGTTGATGTTTTACTGTGCCTAATTTATAAACTTTATCATAGATATGCTTGTTGAAGAAAAGACTCTCTGGGTAAGATTCCTGTGACCCGTGGTGGTTTCAGGCTTCCCTAGAGGGTGTTAGGACACATCCCCTGTGGGTAAGGGGAGCTACCTTGTAGTGGAATCCCAGTTGAAGCTTGAGACACAATCCTCCGGAGCCTTCCTGTACCACCTGCCCTGGGATGGAACCCCTACAGGGGAGGGCTGGGCTCAGTGAGTTAACAGCCTGGTAGGGTGAGGGGAATCTCTGTGTAAGATGTTGCTGCTAATATATTTCGAGATTAAAAAAAAAAAGTGTCCATTATCCCTAGAACCCCAGGCCCTGTTTGTGCTTAGATGCAGGTTCTGAAGCTGAAGCTGTGGTATACTGCCAGGCTGATAAAAAGCCAAAATGACACTCGGGAGGCAGAGGCAGGCATATTTCTGTGAGTTCAAGGCCGGTCTGGTCTACATAGTGAGCCCCAGAACAGCTGGGGCTACAGAGAGACAAAATGACCTGCAAAGCCATTGACCCATGGTGGCTGGGTCTGCAAGGCCCAGTTTTCCCAGCTTCCCTGGTCAAGAGGCCAGGTCCTAGCATGGCTCCCGGGAGGAGGAGAGGCCCTGGCTAGAGATGCTGTCTGTCTCTGTCATCGTGCTCTTGTGCAGCAGGATCAGGCTGCTGGTGTAGACTTGGGATTCAGTCAAGTGCTCACAGCAGGACCCAGAACAGGCCCCTTCCCTGCACAGGGTTTATGAAGTCGCTACAGTAAGCTGCTGGGTGCAATGACAGAATCCGAGGGCCAGGGAGCCTGCTGGGCAGAAGGCTCTTCTCCCAGCTGTGCTACTGGCTCTTGGCAAGAACACAGTCCGGAGGGATCAATGGGAAGGTGAGAGAACAGCAGCCTGGGTGGCGAGAGTCCACGGCTCCCTGGACTCTGGCCTGCCACATGGCAAGTGTCCACGGCTCCCTGGACTCTGCCACATGCAGTACTGCTCAAGGTTCTGGGTCCCATTTGTAGGGTCACTACTGCTGGGCTTGAGTACACTGTGGTCTGGCCCAGGCTCACCAGAGGAAGGCCTGGTTGAGGGTGGGGAATGAGTCCTAAGGAAGGAGTTTGGGGGGAGGAATCTGGAGGGTGGATGCCAGGGCTTGGAGGCCCAGCTGCCTCACAAAAACCTGAGGAACTCATGGCTCCTGGCTTAGGAGACTCCAGCCTCACCACAGCCTACGTGGTCCCCGGGAGACCACGGAAGGTTAGATGGCAAGGCACCAGGGGAGGCTTTGGCAGCTCTTGAGATGTTTCTGGGCATGGGCCTGGCCAGTGTGCAAGGCCAGACACCTCCTTGCCCCTGTGGAGAACTCTGGTGAACATGGCTGCACCTCCTGTGTCCCTAAGGGCAGGAGGGGACAGAGCCCTACCTCTGCCACACGCTTGGAAACAACAAAAAGACAAAGTCCTGTCTTCCTAGAGGCTCAGACCCCATGTTGACTCTGTGCTTGTGAGACTGTGAATGAATATGTGGTCATATGAGACAGTGGGGCTCTATGAGTGTGAAATATACGTATGTGTATATACATACACACACACACACACACACACACACACACACACACACACATATATATATATATATATATGAGTGCACGTGAAGGTATGACATCAGCATGTGACATGTACGTGGCTATGCAAATGAGTGTATGGCGTGGGGGACTGTAAATGTGGCAGGGGGTTTTCACTTGGGGTGTGTGCTCCTCAGAGGAACCCCAGCCTGCTGACCTTTCCACGTGAGAACCTGAGCCACTCTTGCAGGAGGTCCAGATGCTCTCCTGGGCCAATGGTTGTTGGGATGTAGAGGTCATGTTTCCAAAAGGCCCAGGCTTGAGATTCTAGAGCCTCTAGAGCCTCTTCCTCGGGTCTGCAAGGGGCCACAATTTTCCGCTAAAAGAACTAAGGGCTTCCAGGCTGTCTTCCCGTCTGACCTATCTCATGTAAACGTGTGTGTCCCAGGCACACACACATGGTATATGGTCATTGCCTATGGGTCTCTGGTTCTCCAAGGAGCTTACCCTAGTCACCAGCCTTCAATCTGGACTGTGTAATACCACATTAAAAAATGTCAACTATATATATATATATATATATATATACAAAACAAAAAACAAAAAAGAAAATAGACCAAAATAAATAAATAAATATATTATTTCATCTTATTTAACTTTTTTAAATTATTATTTTATTTTACATTTTGGATTTTTTATTTTAGTTTTTGGATTTTACTTATTTTTATTTTTACATGTATGAATGTATTGCCTGCATCTGCATAAGTGCACCCATGTCATGCAATGTCTGTGGAGGTAAGAAGAAGGTATTGGGTCCCCTGGAACTGCAGTTATGGACAGCTAGCTATGTATCAGCCAATGTGGGTGCTGGGAATTGAACCCAGATCCTCTGCAAGAGCAATCAGTGCTCTTAGCCACTGAGCCATTTTATTTATTTTTGTGTGTGTGTATGAGTGTATTTCCTGCATGTGTGTAGGTGCGCCTGTGTTGTGCAATGCCCAAGGAGTCAGAAGACAGTGTTGGATTCCCTTGGAACTGGAGTTACAGACAGTTGTTGGCTATCATGTAATCGAACCTGGGTCCTCTGACAAGAGCAGCCAGTGCTCTTAACCACTGAGCCTTCTCTCCAGCCCTTTATTTAAATTTTTTTTAACTGACAAAAATTGCATATGCTTTTGGTGTACATGATTTTTTTTATATTTTTTAAATTTTATTTATTTTTTATGTGTATGAATGTACTGTCTGCATGTAGGTTTGTGCACCCATGTCATGCAATGCCACGGAGGTCAGAAGAGGGTGTCGGATTCCCCTGGAACTGGAGTTCTCCTGGAATTGGAGTTACAGACGGTTTTCAGCTGCCATGTGGGTGCTGGGGATCGAACCCGGGTCCTCTGCAAGAGCAGTAGGCGCTCTTAACCACTAGGCTATCTCTCCAGCCCCGGTGTACATGATTTTTGATGCATGTATACAACGTGGAATGAACAAAAGAGGCTAATTATCATATTCTTTAACTTACATATTTATTTTCTAGTGAGAACATTTAAAATCGTTTTTAGCTATTTTCAGGTAGATAATATAGTCCATGCCAGGCAGATTCAAAGCTCATTGCTCCTGTCTGTGAAAGTGTATCCTTTAAAAAGCATCTCTCAGTCCAGCCTCACAGCCCAGGCCCCGGGAGCTGCCCTCCACTCCTCCACTCCACAGGTGAATGAGATCATGGAGACGTTGTCTTTGGCACGTACCTCATTGGGTGGGCAGTTCCGCCTTTGAGGACAAAGAACATTGTCACCAGGAAGAAGCTGGAGCAGCCTCCTAGCTTGCCTGGGCTTTGAGGGCATGGGCATCTGCATGCAGGCAGGTGCTGGCTGTGCAGGGAGGGGGTACCAGGGCATGCCCCCCAGCAGCCACGCCCACTGCCTGGGTACCTCACACCTCTGCTTCTCTTAGCCCCACATGGATGGTATGCATGGTTCCGGGCGTGAGGTGGGCTGCCCACAGCGCCCCACCAACTGCCTCTCTTTTCACCTTTGGCTTTGCAGCGGAGGCCTCTGTGCACTACATTTCCACTGGGCTAGACTGGCTGAGGTTGGGCCTTGACAGGAGCACCAACTCTCTGTGGGGTTCAGATGGGTGGAAAGGTACATGTGCCTTTGCTCCAAAGCAGACTTTCACCCAGAAGCCTAACCATAGCCTCACAGACCACACATGGCAGAAACGATGAGCTCCGGCCCCTGAGCCACACAGCTCTGAGTTCAGTTTCTGCTTCCTCCACTCGCCAGGCAGAGGGATTTTGAACTTCTGTCATCACTCGGAACCTCAGTTTCTTCAGCTGCACGATGGGTGCAATATAGCTTACATCATGGAAATATTGGGAGGAAGAATCCACCTTCAGAAGAAGCTAACGTCAGGGCTTGGAGGAGACCAGTGACATAGGAGAATGCAGCATCAAGGAGCACTCAGCACCTAGCACCCAGGATGGTCTGGGTAGGAGGACACTAATATCTCTCCCTCACCATGCAGTGTCTCATCCTCCCTCTACTGACCCTAAACACAGTGGTCTGTGGTGTCAGGGCTGAAAGGACCCCACTGCTCTGAGGGGTACCAGCCAGTTTCCCAGAGGTGGTACTGAGCCTGGGGTCCAGTGACTTGGTACAAGTAGTTCTGGCAAATGGCCCAGGGACAAAGAGCACATATCCAGATTCAAGCCATGATGCTCGACCAGTAAGGGCACCACACACACACACACACACACACACTACATGCAGCTAGTGGCTCCTACGATGGTTGATACAGACATAAAATATTTCCATCATTTCAGCCTGGCTCTGAACAGATGCTCCTAGAGCCTCCTGAAGAGTTTTCCAGTTGAGGCTGGCCTACGGGCCAGGACCTTGTGCCCGAGCCAGGGCTACTACCTAATAGCACGGCAGCGGCATATCCTCTTGAACGTCTAGAGATGGAGAGCTAGTTGTCCAAACTCTGTATGTTACCAAAGAAATAAAGTGACTCCCTCAAAGTCAGCAACAAAAAGGTGGTCAGAAACCCTGTTCCCTGTCTCCCCCCTCAGTCCCATCTCCCCCCCAGTCACCCAGATCTCAGGGGCTGGGAGAGAAGGCTCAGTGGTTAAAAACTTGCTGCTCTTCCAGAGGATCCAGGTTCAGCTCCTCACATTCATGTTGGGTGGCTCACAGCCACCTCTATCTCCAGCTACAGGGAACCCAACACCCTCTTCTGATCCTCAAGCACATGCTCAGACAGGCACATAAAAATAAATACATAAAAATAAATCTTAAAAAAGAGAAACCCACGATGGGGCTGGAGAGATGGCTCAGCGGTTAAGAGCACTGATTGCTCTTGCAGAGGACCCAGGTTCGAGTCCCAGCACTCACATGGCGGCTAAAAACTGTCTTAGGCCAGGCACGGTGGCACACGCTTGTAGTATAGAGCATGTCCAGCCTTCCATGAAGTGTTCTTCCTCTCTGGACCAAGGCTCACAGTTTCCTTAGGACTGCAAGTCCCAGAGTCTAAGCCCTGGTAGGGAGGGGGAGGGAGATAAGAAGCAATGCCTGATGGAACAGGAGAGAGAGAGAGAAAGAGAATAAAGAAGAGACAGACTCAGAGACAAGACCAGGAGCAATTCCACGAGGGAATAACTCGGTTTATTGCTGCAATCCGGGGTTTTTATACAGGACCTTGTGGGGGTTGGGGAATACAGGACTTCATGCCATACACTCCAGATCACTACAGGAATGTGACAATGCTTTGACCAAAGCATTAAAGACAGTTGGCTTGGCGCCAGGCAGGCTTTCAAAGGCAAGCAGGAGTCCAGGCTGGAGGTTGCTCGCTGACTCCCTAAGTGCTTCTGCCAAACGGAATCCCTACACATGCCTGTGATACTAGCAATCACCTTTGATCCTAGCACTCAGGAGGCAGATGCAGGCGGATCTCTGTGAATTCAAGGCCAGCCTAGTCTACATAGCAAGCTCTAGGCCAGCTGGGACTAAAGGGAGACCCTGTCTCAAAAAAAAAAAAAAAAAAAAAAAAGAGAAACCCAGATCTCAGGCATACACCTCAGTTGTAGTTAGCCAGAATCCAGGGTGGTTCTTGAGTTCTGCTTCTGTACCCAGAACCCTAAGCGATTATTTATTTATTTATTTATTTATTTATTTATTTATTTATTTTTGAGACAAGGTCTCCCTATAGGGAGATAGCCCCAGCTATAGCCCCAGCTGGCCTGGAACTCAGTATGTAGACCAGGCTGGTCTTGAACTCATAGACATCCGCCTGCCTCTGCCTCCCAAGTACTGGGATTAAGGGCATGCACCACAAGCCTGGCTCCTAAGTGATTTTAATCTTTAGCCAATTTGGGGCTATCAGGCCAGGAGCCCCAGGATCTGACTGGCTGTGGCCCTTGGTGGAACTGTTACAGGAAAATCGCGAGACCAAAGTCAGGTGAGGAAAGGGAGTTCATTTCATGTTAGTGGGCTTTTACACTCATGAGACAAATGCAAGCAAAAAGCAAATAACACTACGTGGTAATTAAATGAGTGGTTTACAGGTAACACATGGTCACAAGGCTACAGGAATGTGACAGCCTGGAGAAACAAAGACTTCTGTCCTGGGTAAAGTACAGGAAGGACTTCTATTCCAGGCGAGCACAGGGGCAGGACTACTTACTGTCTGTCTGCATTCTTATCTCCAGTCTTAGAACTCTTCCTGCTCCAAAGTTCTTAATTACCATAACATTATAAGAACACATTTTCCTACTTCCATTATTGAACAAATGTGGCCAACTCAGAGAGTGGAGGCCTTGCCCAGCCTCTACTCCCCTGGCTTGGTTCGCACAGAGTATCCTTCTATCTTGTTAGCAGAAAGTGCCAGGGTACTTTGGCAAAACCAAGCTGTCAAGGGCCTTTAGCCTGTTCCACAGGATGTGCCAAGAAGCTGTTCTCAATCAGGTGGGTTTAACTGGGCTGAGGAAGCCAAGCAAGCACTCATGCTGAAGCACTGGGCTCCCCATGGGACTGTTTTTGCCTGGAGACCTTGACTTTGCCTCTTGTATGTTAGCCAAGGATGGGGCCAGTCGCTCCAGCCTTGGCAAGCCAAGAGCTGGCCTAACAAGATGGCTGCCAGCCAACCATCAGCGCTGTTTGGCTCAGGAAGACTGCTCTCTCTGACAGGAAGTCTTTAATCTCTACAGTGAGGATCACAGTGGGATTGGCAATGCAGCCCTCTACAAGCAGAGCCCCTTTCACCTGGGCATGCCAACTGGCTCATTACCCGAGGGGCCTGGGAAGAGAATGCTTGCCCATCTGCCCGCTGTGAATGCTCAGCTCAGCTGCTGCTCTGAGAACAGTGAACTCCATGGGGTTGAGGGACAGGTAGGATGGCCCATCATCACTGGGAGTGCACTTTTCCACATCTGGCCCCAGACCTGCCCCGGCCCTCTCAGGACACTCATGAGGATGGGGATTCTCTTAGGGTAGGGTTAGGGTTTCCTCCACCCTGTGCTCTGTGTAACTAGTCTCAACAAAGGCTCCTCACATGCACCAGTCCCTTCCTTATCTCCAAGGAGCAGAGCTCAGAAGACACTTCTGGATGGGGCTAAGTAAGGGCTTCACCTTCAGAGTACTCTGGATTTTCACTGGGAGATAGAAGCATATGGTCAGTAAGCCCTCAGGACAAGTTCACTAGATGACCCATTCATTCATTCATCAGGCCTCTAGTGAGGGCTGTGTGTGTGTGTGTGCGCGCGCGTGCGCGCGCACACATATAGGTGTATCTGGCATGTGGAGGCCAGAGGACAACCTATGGTGTTATTTATTCTTCAGGCATTGTCTTCCTTGGTACTCTTTCTTTCTTTTCTTTTTTTTTTTTTTTTTTTTTGTGGTCTTTTTTGAGACAGGGTCTCCCTGTAGCCCCAGCTGTCCTGGAACTTGCTCTGTAGACCAGGCTGGCCTTGAACTCAAAAAGATCCACCTGCCTCTGCCTCCTAAGTGCTAGGATTAAAGGTGTGCACCACCACGCCCAGCTCTTTTTTAAATTTCTATTACAGTTTTATTCATTTTGTTTTATATGCATGTGTATGTGTGCTGGGGTCGGCAGCAGTTGGGAGTTGGTTCTCTCCTCCTACCATGTGCTCCTTAGTCTTTGTGGCAGGTACCTTTATCTGCTGAGCTATCTCGCTGGCCTCATGTTGTTTTTGGAGACAAGGTTTCTCACTGGTCTGGAAACCATTGAGTAGGCTAGCCCTTAGGGACTGCCTCTCTCTGTCTCCTCAGCACTGGGATTACAAGGGAGGGGGCGAGGGATTGGATTTATCCACAAGCTCGCTCAGCAAGCACTGTAGTGACTGAGCAGCTCCCTCTTCTTGTCCTGGTTTCAGGATAACAGAAGGAAGCAGAGGGTGGTCCCAGCCCTTAGGACAGGAAGCATTTTAGGTACTAGGGCTATGAAAAACTCAGCTAAGGTAGGGGAGGCCATTTCTTGCTGAATGGTTGAGGGAAATAGGTTCAAGAAAACTTAGGTTCTCTGGCATGAAAAACACACTTGGACCAGGTGTGGTGGCGCATGCTTTTAGTCCCAGCCCTCAGGAGGGAGAGGCAGGCATATCTCTGTGAGTTTAAGGCCAGCCTGCTCTACATAGTGAGTTCCAGGCCAGTCAGGGTTACAGGGAGACCCTGTCTCAAAAACAAAACCCCAAAACAAAAGCAAAACAAAAACAAAACCACATTTGACCCTCAATGGAACCACCACCCATAGCATCTTAGGAATCGGAGTTGGGAATGCTTCCTGGAGACCCCGTGGCCCCTCATAGCACTCAGCACACTGTGTCCAGGAGCTAACGGTTCCCATTTTCCTGCCTTAAGTCACAGAATTTTGTGATATGGCAAAAATGAGCAGGTCATGGTCATTTCTGAGGTGATTTTTTAAATTAAAAATATTGTATTATTTTCATTTTTTGTGTATGAGTATATTGACTGCATGTGTGTAAGTGTACCTGTGTCCTGCAGTCCCTGGGGAGGTCAGAAGATGATGTTAGAATCTCCTGGAATTGGAGTTACAGATGGTTAGTTATTGACCTTCAGTCATGTGAGTGCTGGGAATCGAACCTGGGTCCTCACTGAGCCCAAATTATTTTTTCAAAGAAGCTGCTCAAGCTTCTAGCATAGGCACTTGGACAGATGACAGTGGACACCACTTCTTGAGCTGAAAGTATAATTTTTCTCAGCTTTGATTCTTCATCTTAGAAGCAAGATATCTAAGTGTGGCCTCATGGGTTACCATTTCATGATGCAGATGCACTTAGATGTAGGCAGTGCCTTCATACACATAAAATAAAATAAAAAATAATAAATAAGTCAGGTGTGGTGGTGCATGCTTTTAGTCCCAGCACTGGGAAAGGCAGAGGTAGGCGGATCTCTGAGTTCAAGGTCAGCCTTGTGTACATAGTGAGTTCCACGCTAGCTGGGGCTACAAGGAGACACTGTCTCAAAAAGACCAAATAAATAAATAAATAATAAATAAATAAATAAATAAATGTAAGATCACCTATTGCAGGGCCGGTGGCTTTATAGAGTGTCTAGTCTACTTGGGAGGCATCCCAGGAGCCAGCAGACAGTTATGCATACCAGCCAAACAGCTCTCTGGTTGCAGCTTGTGGCCGTGTCTCTGGTGGCAGACTTAGTCAATGACAAGACCACAGAGCTGGGAAGTGGGAGGAAGGGCCTTCTAGATGTTTCTGCAGCTTTAAATTCTGGTTTCCGAGTTGGAACTTACAAACACTGGGGTAATGTACCAGCTGAACTGATCACATGATCAAAGGAGAGCAGTGGCACTAACCAGAGGTCACTCAAAAGTGCAGCCTCACTGCCCCTGCTTCCCCTGTGGCCTGTCCTCAAGGGCTTTCCCATCTGCTGACTCACCCTCACGCAGCTCAGTCTAGAAGTCAGGCTCTGCATGGGGCTGGTTAACAGCCTTTTTCCTGGCCACTCAACCCAATGCTTCCTCAGGCAGTTTAAATGCAAGCCCGACTTCCTACAACTCATCCGTGTCCACCCCACCACCCGTGTGCTCCTGGAGACAGAGAAATAATGCTTCTGGGCATTGACTAGAGCCTGAAGGTTCTGTACTATCTAGACTCACTGAAATTTCAAAACGGCACCCTGTTAGCTTTGGGCGGAGGGCAAGGTTGTCTTTCTGTGGTGGTCCAGATCCAGTATCTCTCAGGAGGAAGATGCAAAGCCACCCCACCAAAAATGTTCTGAGGTCCAGGGAGAGCAATGGCACCAGCCTGGGGGACACAGCACCTGTCAGCAGCAGCCAGTGTGGCTTGGTTTGCTTCTCAGCCCCAGGGGCTCCGCACATTCTAGAGCCTATGTGGGACCTGGCTGCAAACAGGATGCTGGGCACAGAAGACATCAGTGCTGTGTGTGTGTGTGTGTGTGTGTGTGTACACCTGTATGCACCTGCCTGTGAAAGCCTAAGGTCAATCTTGAGTGTCATCTACTTCATTTACGGAGACAAGTTCCCTTACCAGCCTGGAACTCATCAAGTAGGCTAGGTAGGCTAGGCTAGCTCACCACAGAGCTCCTCAGATCTGCCTGTCTCTCTTGTCCCGGCACCAAGGTTACAAGCATGTACTGCCACAACTGGATTGTTTTTTACATGAGTTCTGGGGCTCAGACTTAGGTCCCTGAGTTTGGCAGCATTGCTTTACTGGCTGACCTATCTTCCAAACCCTTCCCTTTCCTCTAGTGTGGGTGGATACCAGAAAGAACACCAAGATTCACCTCTTCTCTGGGCCTGTTCCTCATCTATAAGAAGGGACATTATTAGACAAGTATGTTCCCAGGTCCCTTCACACCTGACCTTCTCGGTGCCTGTTTAGCAAATGTTATTCTGTTGAGGGAGAGAAAAGCATACCTGGCTCTCGTCGAGGGTGTCACTGGTGACCTGGGATGGGTACATGGCTTAACTGTGCCATGGGAATAGCCCTGTGCCTGTCACTATTCAAGGGAAGCCCAGGCTTGGATGCCCTGTCCCTGAGACTGATCACAGCCCAGGAAGCCGGTAGACAGATGTGGTAGGGAAACTCACAATGGGGGCTGGGAGAGGAGGAGCTGGGTCTGGGTCTTTCTCCTTCAAAAGTATTTCCTGTTTCATTAGGACTCCCCTTGCACCCCCGCCCCCCAGTGTGGGGAGGGCTCACTGGTGTGGCTTTTCCAGGTCTGAGGCATGCCTTCCAGTGTTAGGCACTGTCAGCTGAATTCCTTCTTCCTCTTCTACTGCCCAGCTCTTTCCATTTCCCTGAAACTCCCAGGCAGGGTGCAGAAGGCTCCCAAGGGAGAGGAAGTCTTTGTGCAGCAGTAGGTGAAAGGGGTCTGGGAAATCTACAGAAGGCTTGGGGATGGGTGGGGGGAGGAAGAAGCCTCGGGGCTCCCCTCAGCCATTCAGACCTGTGTGGCCTTTGCCTCTCCATCTCAGAGTGGCCTTTCTGCCTCAGGGGGAGAATGGACACCCACACCCTGGGACACCTTGGCAGGCTTCAGGCACCTCACTCGTGGATGTTCTTGCAACCCAACCCGTGTCAGAGAAACATGGGGGTGGGGGGCAATGGCCGATGAGGTCACTCCAGCCAGGAGGGGGGGGTGGCTTTGGGTTGTCTTGGACTCTGTTGAGACTTCTCGGGCATCCATTTACTATGAAAAGGAGGCTTTGGGCCAAAAAGTATTCACAGGATGAATTAGCCAGAGGTCAGCACTCCGACATACATGTACGGCTTTCCTGTTCAGTGTGGTGTTGACAACAGTCCACATCAACAGGATAGACTCTGGCTGGGTTCAAGCCACTGCCCTGGGACTGGCTGGGTGATGTGGCCTCAGCTTCCTCGTGTACGGCAGGTGGATGTGAGGGCAGCTGGTGGTGTGGGTTTGCTGAAGTAGAGCCTTGCCTGGTAGCTGGTGAGTGCCCAAGGACTGACTTAACATTGTCATTTTAAGCTGTCACCTTGACTGTTCAGGAGATTTATAGTGTAGTTGAAGAGGAGAAACAAGCATCTGAGTGCTCAGATCATAAACAAGATCTCAAGCTGCTTGATGTGATGCTCACAAGCGGATGTGAGACGCCGCAGGAGGGTAGGGCAGCACGCTGAAAAGCCAGGTGATTTTGCCATGGTCCGTTGCTAGGTTTCCAGGCCTCCCCTGTGGAACCAGGTGGCAAGGCAGCCCGCAGGCCTCCGCACCCACCTCTCCACAGTGCCTGGACCAGAGGCAAACATTTGACCCAGCATTTAGCTGTCTCCAGGCTTGACTCGTTATGAAAAGAGTAGCGGTTGCTGTCAGATTGACTCTAAGAAGTCTTCGATGGATAGAAGCCTTGGCTGAGGCTCAAAGGATGCCCCAGCGTAGGAGTGAGGCTTTGGGGACATTGTAAGGAAACAATAACTATGACTGAGTCCACTGCTCTGCAGAGTCTGGAGCAGACAGAAACAGCTGCATTAACCACTGTTCTTTTTTTTTTTTTTTTTTTTTCTTTTCGAGACAGGGTCTCCCTGTAGCCCCATCTGTCCTGGAACTCACTCTGTAGACCAGGCTGGCCTTGAACTCACAAAGATCCGCCTGCCTCTGCCTCCCAAGTGCTAGGATTAAAGGCATGGGCCACCACGCCCGGCTAACCACTGTTCTTAACACTCTGACCACACACACACACACACACACACACGACTAAAAGGAGGATTTAAGTTAGCTCACAGCTTCAGTGAATTCCGTCCAGGGGCGCTTGGTCCTGTGACTTAGGTAACATTTCGGAGTGTGGTAGAGGCCACACGTCCATGTCTTAGCAAGAAGTGGAGAAACGGCAGCTCACATCATGACTGACCAGGAAGCAGAGAGAGAACGGGGCACACAGAAAGGGGCTAGACAGGCCGTAGCTCCAGGATTCAGGACCTGCCCTTCTGAGGGGCTCTACCTCCTCCCTGTCACCACCTCCCAGTGATGCCATCCTCTGTCTAGGAGGCCAGAGAGACATGGGCCCCACAGAGGGGCTGGAGGGAGGAACAGGAGAAGAGCCACACAGTGGCAAAGCATGATAGTGTGTGGACAGACGCTGGAGCACTGTGGTTTGGAAGCCAAAGATCAGATGATTGAAACATGGACATCTTCAGAGAAAACACGAGGTTCTGTGACTTCAGTTGCAGACAACAGAAAACCCAACCCCCCTTGGGTCACACTAACAAGACTGGCTGATACGCTCAGAAGATGTCAGTAGGTGTGGCAGGCTTTGGTCAAAGGCAATCCAGAGTTCAAAGGCACCAAGAACCTGGCATTCCTGACTTCCTACTTTCCTCTGAAGGCGGCTCCCTCCACCTCCCATTCCCATCCTGATTTTTAGCCCATCTGCCAGATGACCAGTTTTCCAAAACTATAATTTAAGGACTATTCTTCTTTAAGACAAAGAGCAGGCTTGTAGCTTTAACTTGACTCAGAAAATGGCTTTTAAATCATTGGTTTTCAGAAAGTCATTTTTAGGGAAGTTGCCTTGGGACTCTGTTCACACCCAGGAAGATAAGGGCCTCTGTGCCCCAGCCTGACTGGCAGCATGCCCGAGGTGGGCATTGCCAGGCTGGCTAGGTGCATTGACCATGGCCTGGAGAAGGTACTGGCCAGCTGGGACCTGGTTCAGCGTCTTCCTGAGCCAGGTTGTCAGGGAAATGAGCTGCAGTGATGGGCGTTCACCATTGCAGCCCCATTCCCGAGGCTGGGATGGGTGAAATCATGCCTTGACCACATGGCTGAAGAGCCATTGTCAGGAAAGGCCACAGATACGAAGCAGGCAATCAGCAGAGCTAACTACTGCTTTGGACAGTATGGAATAGCTAGCCCTGGGTTGGACTTTATTCTGCAGCTCGTCCTGAGATGCTGGAGGTTTTGATGTGGAAGTGAACTCTTCCAGGTGGAGTTTTCGGGGATTAGTGCAACTGCAGAACGGGCGTGGTGGCGCACGCCTTTAATCCTAGCACTTGGGAGGCAGAGGCAGGCGGATCTTTGTGAGTTCAAGGCCAGCCTGGTCTACAGAGTGAGTTCCAGGACAGCTGGGGCTACAGGGAGACCCTGTCTCAAAAAGACAAAAAA
>VZQC01015735.1:2364557-2426210 GCA_009823505.1 Rhizomys pruinosus
TTTTTTTTGAGACAGGGTCTCCCTGTAGCCCCAGCTGTCCTGGAACTCACTCTGTAGACCAGGCTAGCCTTGAACTCACAAAGATCCGCCTGCCTCTGCCTCCCAAGTGCTAGGATTAAAGGCGTGCGCCACCACGCCTGGCCAAATATATTCTTTAAAACCAGGCATGACACATGAATGAAACAAGAAAGGGCTGAAGAGATGGCTCCACAGTTAAGAGCCCTGGCTGCTCTTGCAAAGGAGCTGGGTTTGATTCTCAGCGCATACATGGCAGCTAACAATCATCTGTAACTCCAGTTCCAGGGTATCTGACACCTTACTCTGACTCCACGGGCATTGCCATGACATGGGTGCAGTTACACACATGCAGGCAACATACTGAAACACATAAAATGAGAATAATGTATTTAAAAACCCAGAACAATAGTGTGGTAGGTTGTGAAATAAAGTTTTAGTACTAAACCTGGGGGGAATTAGAGTGATTTTCTTCTTCATGCTTTCCTGTATTTTCCTAAAAGTTTCTGTAATACTTTTTAGAACCAGAAGAAGCTGGGTATGGTGGTGCACGCCTTAAATCTCAGCACTGAGGAGGCAGAATCGGTCAGATCTCTGCGAGTTCAAGGCCAGCCTGGTCTACAGAGTGAGCTCCAGGACAGCTGGTACTAAAAGAGAGACACTGTTTCAAAAAAATACCAATAAATAAATAAAGAACCAGAAGAAAAAATATTTATTTTTATTCTTTATGTCTGTTTATGGGTTTGCGTATGTGATCCCTGAGCAGGAATCACAGATGATTGCTGCCCAGCTGACATGGGTGCCAGGAACTGAACTCTGGTCCTGTGCAAAAGGAGCGTGCTCTCTTAACCACTGGGCCATCTCTCCAGACCCCAAATAAGTGATAGCCTTTACTGTAAAATTCAAGCATGCTGATCAAGATAAAGGCACAATTTCAGTTCTTTCGGTTTCAAATAATTCCAATTAGAGGCAAATTAACACCTCAAATTAGCCTTACCAAGAATATCTGAACAAAACCCTAATTAATGCCTTCCTCATGTTAATCTGTGGAGCACACATTATCCAGGTGCTGGACAACTGCTGTTTCCGTGTGTGTCTCACCTGAGCAGTATGTGGTCTCCTTCAGGTGAGGGCCCCTCCCTCACAGAGACAAATGGGCATCTTGGCAGCCCAACCCAACATTCTTGCATCGATCCATGATCCACCCGAGGCTGGATACGGCCTAGTGCACAGGAGTCTCCTGAGATGGTCCTTCGGGAGCCGAGCCAGGGCCGGAGAGTTGAGTATTTTTCAACCTCAGTTGACCAACAGTCAGAAGATAAGGCCAGGGAGATGCTGCCAAGTTTCAGTCAGCACTGGGTGGAGAGGGGGAGAGCTGCTCCCGAGGACAGAGGCAGCTCACAGCGTCGGTAGGGCCAGCCCACCTTTCAGGCTGGCTGTGTCCAAAGCCAGGAGGATTCCTGAACTTTCCAGTTATAAGAAGCAAACTCATGCCTGCAGTCACAGCACTTCAAAGCTAAGGCGGGAAGATTAACACACGTGTAGAGCTTGCTGCCAGATGCATAACCACTGTCAGGATGTACATGTGTGTAAGACCCTGTAGAGAAACTGCACAGAATGAAAAGTGCTGTGGGGTGTAGCCTTTCTTACCATGTCCAGCTCAGCCAGATGGCTCTCTCAGAAGTTCCTCATAGAAATTTTTGAGGTTGTAGATCATATTGTAAGAAAGGGAAAAAATAAGCATCTTCAGCAGATTCCATTAGAACAAGGGAATTCATGAGGTCATGTCTGGTGATTATGGAATTATCCCAATTATTTATTAATGTATTCAAGCTTGAGAACATAGCATTAGCATTCTACAGAATAAACTTTCAAAACCAAGTCCAAACACGACCTGCAACTGCACAGATGAGTGAAGGCTACACTTGAGAAAGGGCTGGGGTAGGCGGGAAACTACTGCAGCCTACCAGAGAGCCCAGGTAGAGGAGCTCGGTCCCCTAGCACACATGGAAAAATCTGGGGACTTAGGCTAACTCACCTGTCCCGTCTCCAGCACTGGAAGCCCATTCGGTCTGTCACAGGTTAGGCTCCAGCATCTGAGTAACTGCTGGCTCATCCCTGGGTATCAGGTAGGAAAATGAGACCTGGAGAGAGAAAGCATTGTCCAAGATGACTGTGACCATCAGGGTCCCAGCTTCCTGACTCCGATCCAAGGCTGTTTTGACTGCACAAGTGGAAGTGGAAAGAAGCCGCTGTTATTCTGACCCCTGGCTCCTCGTTGTCCTCCATGGAGCCGGGCTGCAGCCTGGACTTGCCTTGGGAGCTGGGCTGGACAGCATTAGCGTCAACTTGACACACTGAGCAGAGGAAGCCTCAACTGGGGAATGTCCTCCTTGGACTGGCCTGTGGCCACGTCTGTGGGGCACTTTCTTGATTGTTAAGTGATGTGGGAGGGCACAGCCCACTGTGGATGGTGCCACCCCTGGGCAGGTGGACCTGTATTGTATAAGAAAGCAGGCTGACATGGGCCAGGGGAACAAGCCAGTAAGCAGTGTTCCTCCATGAAGCCTGTGCTTCAGCTCCTGCCTCCAGATTCCTGCCCTGAGCACTCTGGGCTCCCTCAGTGATGAACTGTGACCCAGGAGATGTGAGTCAAATAAACCCTTTCCTCCCCAAGTTGGAATTGGTCGGAGTGTTTTGTCGCAGCGGTAGAGATGCAAACTAGAAGAACAGCTCAGGACAGACACCTGCGATAGCCCAAGAGCCAATGCTGTGCTGTGTGTCATGTTTGAGGATAGCACCATGTGCTGGCTGTATTCCACTGTGGTAGACCAGGTGTGGAAAGGGGTCCGAGGAGGTGGCTCAGTTGGTCAAGTGTTTGCTGCACATACAAGAGGACCTGAGTGTGACCCCCAGGCTGATATGGAAGCCAGGCGCAATGATCGGCACCTCTAGTCCCAGCACTGGGAGACAGAGGCAGGTGGGTCCCTGGAGCTCCCTGGCCAGCTTAGATGAACCATTGAGTTCCACATTCAGAGAGAGACCTTGTCTTGAAAAATATGGGGAATGAGGAAGACCCGCGATGCTGATCTCTGGCCTCTATGAGCATGTGTGTGAACACACACACACACACACACACACACACCACGCACACGCACATAGACATGCATAGTACTCATCTCCCAGTTTTCTGTGCACTCACTCATACCCTATGGCTTGTGACTGTGGCTGCCTGGTTACAGAACCTGACTCAAAGCCCTGGTCAGCCTGAAGCCTCTGTTGAGAAATGCTTCTGTAGTCCATGAAGATGTCCCCTGCTGTCCTCCTGACCCAAAGTCATCAAGTCTCATCTTCTCTCGGAATGCAGGAGACACATCCCACAATGTTAAGCAGTCAAAAAACAAGTCATCAGACCAGGCCTGGTGGAGAACACCTTTAATTCCACTACCTGGGCATGGTGCTGCATAACTTTAATCCCACACACAGGCAGGCAGATCTCTGTGACATCAAGGTCACCTTGATCTATACAGAAAGTTCCCGCCCAGCTGTGGCTACACAGTAAGACCCTGTCTCAAAAAGACCCCCCCTCCAAAAAAGTGATGGGGAGAAATAGAACAGACTGTGACTTTGGGGGAAATGGCAGAGTAGAGGCTGCTTTGGTGTGAGCCCGGGCAGGAGGTCAGAATAAGAAATCCAGACCATTCAGGAGAGACATGGAGGAAGAACTCCAAAACCACGACGACAGTGGAAGAAATCGGAAATGAGCAGAGACATGCCTGGCCCATATCCAGCATTGTGTGCGTTTAATAGAGTTGTATTAAAAGCTGCTGAGGATGTTGGGGGTGGGCAGAATAAGCTGCTTGTGAGCTCCCATTCACTAAAGGACTCCCCTGTGTTCACATAACACCAAATGGAACACTGCTATGTGTCACCCCACAGGAAAACATTCGCACACCTTGGACAACTTCCCCTGACTTCTCCGCATCCAGCCCGTCTTTATTGGCTAATGCCATTTTCACTCATCTCAAAGTTGACCATTTAGCAGAAATTTGGCCACTGTGAGTCTTGCAGCTTCCCGAGCACGTGTGTCACTCACCATGGCCGCCTTCGTGTGACGGTTGATGAAAGTAGGGCCAAAGCCGGGCGTGGTGGCTCCTGCCTTTAATCCTAGCACTTGGGAGGCAGAGGCAGGTGGATCTTTATGAGTTCAAGGCCAACCTGGTCTACAGAGTGAGTTCCAGGACAGCTGGGGCCACAGGGAGACCCTGTCTCAAAAAGACCAAAAAAAAAAAAAGAAAGAAAGTAGGGACAGAGTGATTAAAACCTGGCCAAGTTCATTGTCATGGGGTCCAGAGAACACGTAGAGCAGAGCGGAATCTTGCTGAGCTTCTAGAAGCAAAGGACACAGGGCTGAAAGGAGGTGCGGGAGGTCATTTGGGTCACTGGCTTCCCAGCAGACAAGCAATAAAACCATCCACAGCTACAGGTCATCGCCCCTCTTCCTTCCGACGCCCCATTCCACACACTCCTTGGGCCCATGCAGATTCCCAGTTCTGGTTAGGTTTGCTCCCCTCACAGTAAGGGCTGTACAGATATGGTGTCTATCTCCCTAGTGGGACACCTTATTTGCTCGCGGGCTCTGCAGGGCTTCAGGGATTTTTGCTGTCCTTTTGCTCTTTTATGTTCTGCCTGAATGCAGGACAACTCTGTTTCCTTGATTTCCCCTCTCCAGGGAACACTTTTCCCCAGAGAAGAGTTGGAGGCAGACAGGAAGACACTGAGGAACGGTGAATATGCTGCAGGAGGGAGTTTTCAGGTTGGGGGTTAGTATGCTGACTGTCAGGAGGACTTCCCCATAGGTCATCCTCCCCCTGTGAAGGAGTTCCCAAATGGGAGGAAGCTGGGCAGATTTGCTGGGAATTCCTCCTCCATTCGCAGGGGCTCTTCTGTTTGTCTGCAAATGCACCAGTTTGAAGCATTTAGAAAGATCAGGACTGTGGAATCAAGCAAGCCACCGTGAAGCTGATTCTCTGGGCAGAGCCAGGCCTTAGCCTAAGTGCAAAGCTAAATCTCTACCCTTAAATGTATGGAGGACCAGAAGGAAGAGGATGAGGAGGAGATGGAGGAGGAGGAGGAGGAAGAGGAGGAAGAAAAGGAGGAGGAAAAGGGGAAGGGAGAGGAGAAAGAAGAAAAGTAAGAGGAGGAAAAGGAGGAGAAAGTGGAAAAGGAAAAGGAGAACAAAGAGGAGGGAGAAGAGGAAGAGGAAGAAGGGAAGGAAGAGGAAGAGAAGGAGGAGGAAGGAGAACAAAACCAAGTGTTAAGGTTGTCGAGACGGACATGGTGGTGTACCCTGTAATCAATTCCAGCCAACACCAACTGAGCACATAGATTTAGAGCTCAAGAGCAGCCTGGGCAACCAGGTAAGACTTTGTCTGGAAAGAAAAATTGAAATATGCCTGAGCTGTAACTCAGCAATAGAGTGCTTGCCTAGTACTGGGCCCTCTGTTTAGTTCCCAGGAGCAATAAATGGTAAATAATAACAAACAAATACTAAACAGATTTGTAAAGAGAATTCAGGCTGGTGGAGGTAGGAGACAGCCACAGCCCACAGCAGAGCTAGTGCAAGGAAATAGACTGTCAGCTCTAAAGGCAATGCCGTCCTTAACTACAGAACTCTGCAATGGAGGATGAAAGAAGACAGGCAGCTTTGGGGAAAAGGCGCGGCCTGACCCAGCTTCCTAGAAAAGTCAGAATTTGGAGAAGCAGAGCAAAAAGCAAACCAAAAGAAATATGAAATAGTTGGAGGACTGTGCAAAGCTAAACTAACAGCCTAAGCTTCATGATGGACATTTGGATCCTATAAAAAGTAAGGTGCCTGACGTGCCACTCAGCTTCAGGACCCGTGACCAGCCTGGCTCCTTCTAGACGCTGCCCTCACCTGCTTCCCCACCCCCTGGATGATTTTGAAACCAATCATCATACTGCTCCACTGTAAATGTTTCGGTTGTTTTACTAGCATTTAGATGCAAGCAAGATCAAATTATACAGGTCAGAGCGTGTTTCAAAAAACAGCATGAAACTGGA
The DNA here is from genome assembly GCA_009823505.1 of Rhizomys pruinosus. Classification (NCBI taxonomy): domain Eukaryota; kingdom Metazoa; phylum Chordata; class Mammalia; order Rodentia; family Spalacidae; genus Rhizomys; species Rhizomys pruinosus. The sequence continues at coordinate 2,370,657 of VZQC01015735.1, forward strand.
GATCTTGGCACAATGAAAATATCCCCAAGCCACGCTGGTGCCATGTTCCTTCCCTGTTCCATTTTGTTCAACAGCAGCTCAGGGGGTCAGAAGAATTCCCGTGAGGACTGGAGGAGGCATGATAAAACTCAGGGTCCCAGGGGTGTGGTTCCGCGGTAGTGATTGGACTTTTGCAGAACGCTGCACCCACATGGACCAAACATTTGTCCCCGAACATCTGTGATATGAAGATATCTCTTCAGGCTATTTTCAACATGGATCAGAGTGGCATCTCAGTAACACATGCCTGTCTTAAAACAAAGTCTGCCCAATGAGGCCTGTGGAATCTGAGGTCGGCAGGGCAGTCTGGGGAGAGGCAGAATGGGTGGGGTGGCGTAGGAGGCACATGGGGCACAGAGGGTCTGGAGACTCGGGAGACGGATGTGAAACTGAGTGGGAGGCAAAGAATGAAAGTGGAACGTGTTATCCTGGAGTGAGGATGAGTCACGAAGAAAATGAGATGCTTCCCACCGAGGCTCTGAGCAACACCCTCAACTGGGAAAAAGAAACCAGTGCTCTGGACAGCAACGGAGAGGACGCTTACACAAGGTGTGTGGCAGAGAGTGAGGTGCCCCTCCTGGTGTTTCCCCCTTCCTGGGTGCCCTGGAGTGAGTCATTCGCCCTCTGGAGATCTCACACTCCTGCTCCCCAGCAAAGGAGCAGCGGGGTGGTCATCTCCAGGTGAGCTGAACTGATGTGCGGTGACACACTGTACAAAGCACATCTACTATTTCATTTAGTCCTTGATGGTAAGGTCTAGGATTACCACCCTGTCATGGAAACTGAGGCACAAGAAGGGTACACAGTCTACCCATGACATACTGGTAATAAACAGGAAAGCAAGAATTGAACATCCATCTTTCTAAAGTCCAAATTGTTCATCACTGAACTGCGTGCCCTACTTTTACACTGGGGTAGAGAGAAGCATTACAAAACCTCATATTTTGCCAGGTGTGGTGGCGCAACTTGGGAGGCAGAGGCAGGCAGATCTTTGTGAGTTCAAGGCCAGCCTGGTCTACAGAACGAGTTCTAGGACAGCTGAGGCTACAGGGAGACCCTGTCTCAAAAAGACCAAAAATAAAATAACCCTCATATTTTATCATTCAATCAAAATCCAGAAACCTGGAGCTAGAGAGATGGCTCAGTGGTTAAGAGCACTGGTTGCTATTGCAAAGGATCTTGGTTCAGTTCCCAACACCCACATGGCAGCTAATAACTGTCCATAACTTCAGTTGCAGGGGATCTGATATCCTCTTCTGACTTCTACAACATGGGTACACTTACATACATACAGATAAAACACTCATACACATTTAAAAACACTTTCTTAAACTGAGGAATGCAGATAGATGGCCCTTGATTGGCCATGGCATTGCATCTTGATAAGCTCACTGTGAGCTGAAGTTGCCATGGAATGCAATGGACACATCTGAGGGGGCTGATCTTGACAGGGTTTAGAATCACTGTGGAAACAGACTTGTAGGCATGCCTGTGGTGGTTTGCAGGTTGACCGAGGTGGAAGACCCATCACACAATCAAGAGAGATCCCAAGTCAGATCATCACAAGTCAGGGGCCTGTAGGTCCAGATGAGATAAAACACTATCTTTAAGTCACCCTGACATCATCGTTGCCAGTGGTGGTCAGAACTGAGTTCTTGGACAAGTCGGAGAGAACGCCTGGTGTGGAGCCATGAGAACGGCGCTGTCCACAGGACAGGCTCTCGGCTGAGCTACCTTCTGGTTAGTAGCTGAGCCAACATCATCAAGCCACCCAAGACCACATGGGTTTGCAACAAACACACATATGAACAAAGAATCTGCATTGTGGGAAACATCAGGAAAAACAGTATCTCGAAAGTGCCAGAAAAGCTTTCCAGGCAGGGAAATCTTATTTCCCACAGTTCAACCTGGCAGAAGGATCAGCATGTCCAACCCATCTTCCATCTAAAGACAGATTTGAGGGCTGGAGAGATGGCCCAGCGGTTAAGAGCGCCGACCGCTCTTACAGAGGACCCGGGTTCGATCCCCAGCACCCACATGGCGGCCGAGAACCGTCTAAAACTCCAGTTCCAGGAGAGCTCCAGTTCCAGGGGAATCCGAGACCCTCTTCTGACCTTCGCGGCGTTGCACGACACGGGTGTACAAACTTGCATGCAGACAGTACATTCATACACATACAGAAATAAATAAAATTAAAAAAAAAAAAGACAGATTTGAAATATTCTGGAGCGGCAGGTGAGCGGCAGCTAGGAGGGGCTGGGAGCTCAGCAGCCAAGTGTCACCTCCAGCCAGGCATGGGCCAGGGCCTAGGAGACTACGGGGTGAGGAACCAGTCAGCAGACATCTTCAACAAAAGGTTGAGGATTGTTAACTGTCAATGTGAATTACCACCGAGTGTGAGGCTATGTGGACTCAGGAGACAGAAGAGAGGGTTCATGTCCTCCAGAAACCCAGGAAGAGGGAGAGCAGTCCACAGAAAGGACTGGCGCTTCCGTCACGATGGTCAGGAAAAGTTACAGTGAGGGTGGGTACCAGCACAGGTAGTGAGGGGTGGGCTCCTTCCTTCCTTCCCTCCCTCCCTCCCTCTCTCCTTCCCTCCCTCCCTCCCTCCCTTCCTTCCTTTATTCACATATCCACTCATTGCCAGACACTTGAAGAGAACAAATACTTAAATAAAAAACGGGTTGGAGAGATGTCTCAATAGTTAAGAGCACTGACTGCTCTTGTAGAAGACCCAGGTTCGATTCCCAGTACCCACATGGCAGCTAAGAACCATCTTTAACTCCAGTTCCTGGGGATTCAACGCCCGTTTCTGACCTCCGCAGCATTGCATGACACGGGTGCAGCAACCTACATGCAGACAGTACATTCATACACATAAATTAAAAAAAAATAATACTTTTTTGGGGGGTCTTTTTAAGATGGAGTTTCCCTGTAGCTCCAGCAATCCTGGAACTTACTATGTAGACCAGGCTTTCCTTGAATGCCCAGAAATCCACCTGCCAGGGCCTCCTGAGTGCTGGGATTAAAGGCATGTGTCACCATGCCTGGCTAAAATATGTATTTGTGATTTGCTAACAATAGCCAAAACCTAATGGGCTCCACTTGATGGTTTTAAAAACCACAGAAATGGGCCAGAGAGATGGCACCAAGGTTAAAACCACTGGCTGCTCTTGCAGAGGACCTGGGTTCAGTTCCCAGCACCCACAGCTAACAATCATCTATAATTCCAGTTCCAGGGGATCCGATGACCTCTCTGACCCCGTGGGCATTGGACGACATGGGTACACTTATACACATGTAGGTATTACATTCATACACTAAAATAAAATAAAGAATTTAAAAAGCACAGAAATGTATTATCTCATAGTTCTGAAGTCTAAAATCAAGGTGTTGACAGGGCTGTACTCCCCTGCAAGAGGCCCAGAGTGAAAGATTTTCCTTGCCTCTTCTTACTTCCCAAGGTGGCTTGTGGCTGCGTTGTTCCAAGACCCTCCTGCCTTCATGCAGTCTCCCGTGCACGTGAGGAGGACACCTGGGATTGGATTCAGGGCCCACCTACATAATCCAGGATGCTCTCTTCATCTTAAAAGCCTTAATTACATCTGCAGAGGCTGATTTTGCACATAAGGTAGCAGTCAGTTTCCAGGAGTTAGGACATGGACAGAATTTTAGGAGGCACCATTATAGGTCCTTTCCACGTGCCAAGCATTGTCCTAACAATTTTGTATATATTAGCTTATCTAACCCACCATGATCTAGTAGACAAGCTATTATTTGGGGCCACATTGAGAAAATGGAGGCCCAGAACCATCTGGTAACTTGGAACCATAACATTACTTGACTTGAGCAGAGACCTTGGAGGGAGGAGTCACATTCAGAATGCTCTGAATCTCTGTGCGGATTGCTGCCCCTCATCCTGGGCAGCTGGAGTCCTGGTATGGTGGCCTGAATGACAAGGTCCCTCATAGGCTCAAATATACGAACACTTGGTCTGCAGTTGTTAGCTGTGAAGGTTCAGGAGGGGCAGCTTCACTGGAGAAAGCACATTACTGGGGGTGGGCTTTGAGAGTCTACAGCTGTGCCCCACTTCCAGTTCCCCTCTCTGCTTCCTGTCTGAGGTTGGAGATGTCAGCTCTCAGTTTTTGGCTTCTGCTGCTTTGCCTGCCACTTGCCGCCTGTTTCTCTGCCATGATGGACTCCTACCCTCTGGAGCCCAAATAAGCTTTCTTCTTTAAACTGCCTTTGGTCATGGTATTTTATTACAGCAACAGAGAAGTAATGCATCTGGGATATGCAAATGCTCATCAGAGGTCTCTGTGCAGCAGATTATAGGAGGGAGGGGTGAATTCTTGGGAAATACAGAGACAATGGTGATGAATGTCCTTAATCCTGTGTCCTCTGGTTACAAGAGAGAACCAGACTCTTTTCCATTAGAAGTCACGCTCTGTCCATACCAGGAGGCAACTGAGGGATGAGGCAGGCTCCATCTGCTCCACCTAAGTTTCAGAGGCAACTGCATGCAGACTATCCAGACCACAGCACAGTTCTCTTTGGATGGCGGCACTTGGGGGACTGAGCAATGTCTTCCTTGGAGGCTAAGAGACCGGCTCCTGACCTACGATGGAGTAAATCTTGGAGCCAACATAAAGTACATGATAAGTCATTTCAAGGGGCCCTGGGAAGAGGTCTGCAGAAAAATCTGCAAGAAGTCAGAGATTCAAGAGCAGTGTCTATTCCCACTTCCCACCTACCTTCTCAGTGACTAGGGCTATGGCTGTGCCTGGCTCAGAAAGGAAAATTAAATGCATCTTATTCATGTTAGTATTTCAGTGTCCTTGTGAGGACCTAATCAATAATGCCCATGAGGCATTTCTGCTGCAATAATGGCAGGTTTGAGGACAAGAAACCCCCAGAGGTACACTAGCCCTCAGCCCAACACACTGGTCAAGCTTCAGGGCCCTTAAAGCTGGTGAGATTTACTAAATGCTATTAATACATTTTATTGTCCGAAGGAGCACACGGTACGGTGTACATGTGGAGGTCAGAGTGAAGTCGGTTCTCTCCTTCCACCACGTAGGTTCTGGGGACCAAACTCAGGTCCTCAGGCTTAGCAGCAACCTGGCCTGGAGCTCACTCTGTAAGACCAGGCTGGCCTTGAACTCACAGAGATCTGCCTACCTCTGCCTCCCAAGTGCTAGGATTAAAGGCGTGTGCTACCATGCCTGGCTGTAAATGGTTTTTAAACCACCAAAGTAATAGTTTTTCTCTGGCACAATGTGAGCAAAGAGTAAACTTTTTTATATCAGGTATTTGAAGTTTTGGGTTTTTTTTTTTCTTTTTGAGACAGGGTCTCCCTTTAGTCCCAGCTGGCCTGCAGCTTGTTTTGTAGACCAGGCTGGCCTTGATCTCACAGAGATCTGCCTACCTTTGCCTCCTAAGTGCTGGGATTAAAGGTGTGTGCCACCACACCCGGCTTAGCTTTTTAATTTTAAAAAAGTTTGTTTTGCCTGTGTGTAGGTACATGCAACACATGCATGTAGTGCCAGAAGAGGGCACTGGATCCCCTGGAACTGGAGTTATAGATGATTATTAGCCACAATATGGGTGCTGGGAACAGAGGTCCTCTGCAAGAGCAGCCAGTGCTTTTAACCACTAAGTCATCTCTCCATCGATCCTGGCAATGTTTAACTCCATGCAATACCTTCCTTTTTAAAGGGTCTAAGCTGGGGCTGGAGAGATGGCTCAGCAGTTGAGAGCACCAACCGCTCTTCCAGAGGACCAGGGTTCAATTCCCAGCACCCACATGGCAGCTAGGGACAGTCTTTAACTCCAGTTCCAGGGGAATATGATTACCCTCTTCTGACCTCTGCAGCACTGCACTACACGGGTGCACCTACCTACATGCAACAGTTCACTATACATATTAAATAAAAAAATAAAAGGTCTAAGCTTATGAGCAGGGTACAGTGGCATTAACCTATAGTCCCAGATACTTGGGAGGCTGAGACAGAATTGCTTGAGTTAAGAATTTCAAGGCAATGTAGGCAACAAGATTAGATCCTGGGAATTAATACTACAAAATACAGCCAGATGTCAGTTTCACCCAGAGGTGGGAAGCATAGAATCCCAGGCCAAGTGAATCTGGATCCACGTTCTCTCAAGTCCCCTGGGTGATTCATGTGCATGTTCCAGGCTGGGAAGTACTGGAACAAACCAAGAAGACAAACTTTTCAGGAAATCCTCTAGAAGACCTGCAGGTTGTTAAAGAAACTCAAGTGGGAAACTGATGAAAGCAGCGGGCAGAACACTGCTGATTCACCCTGCAGAACTGTGTGTGAATAGGACCCAATTCTAGAGCACATCACTAGAGAATCAGACCTTGGAGTGACCTGTTACAGAGGTGTCACTCACAACTAGGCCACTTCCCCTTAGTGCTTATAGTAATTACAAATTATAAAAAGACTCAGAACCAGCGGGATGAGCGTAGTCTCCAAGCCTGCATGGAGGGTCTTGAGCTCCATAGGGGCTTGTTCCCCCCATGAGGTTGTATAACCTCATGGTTATACAAATAACCAAGTTCTTCCTTGTAGACTCTGCACTCACCAGCAATGGACTGTTGGAACAAATCCCTTAACTGCATGGTTTCCAATTAGTATCTGTGGTCTGCCTTCCAAGTTCACAAGGTCATCATGAAGCTCAAAGATGAAAGATTATAGCTGAGTGTGGTGGCTCACGCCTTTAATCCCTGCTCATGGGAGGCAGTGGTGGGTGTTTCTCTGTGAGATTGAGGCCACCCTCCTCTGTATGAGTTCCAGGCTGTCTCAAAAACAAGACCCATTCTGAGAGCTTTGTGAGATACTGCAGTGTGGAGCTGGGGTACAGCTCAGCAGCACAGATTTGCCTAGCCTGGTGGATGCACGGGAGTCCATCCCCAGCACGGCCAGAATATAAAATTTGTCATGGCAGACTGCAGGGGTGGGTCCCAGGTGCATCCATTTAATCAATTTCTGGTAAGATGCTCTGGGTCTCCTGTTCATCAGTAGGAGAGGACCATGGCGCCCAGTGAGGAAATGCAAAATGAATGCAGGAATTACTGAGTTGAGAAAGGTAATTATTGGCGTTCATCCATTCAATGGCTATTAATTTTCCTTCTTATATTTTCATCTGTTTTTATGTGTATGAATGTTTGGCTGTATGTAAATGTACTACCAGTGTACAGTGCCCATGGAGGGCAGAAGAGAGTACTGGATCCCCTGGAACCAAAGACATTAGCCACCATGTGGGTGCTGGGAACCAAACCTGGGTTCTCTGCAAGGGCAGCCAGTACGCTTAACCACTGCCCTGTCTCTCCAGCCCTCACAGTGTTTCTTTACTGTACTAGTCCCACTGGGGCTACAGAGGTGAGCCACAGCACACACTGTCTGCTCCCTCACAGAACTAGGTTTAATCAAATCCCTGGTTTGTTGTTTGAGATAGGGTCTCCTATAGCCCAGGCTGGTCTTGAACTCACTACAGAGCCAAGGATCACCTCGAACTTCTGACCCTTCCCTCTACCTCCCTAACTTTGGCCTTGTTGGCCTGTGGTACCACACCTGGTTATGCTGTGCTGAAGATTATGCATATGCCCACTGAGTGAGATTCCCAGTCCAAATCCTTGGTTTAATGTCAAACTGCATCTTGGGTACTAAGTACCATGAGAGAGTAGGGGACAGACTGAGAATGTGCTCTCAGTGATCTGACCTTGTCAGAGGGGTCAGGGAAGACTTCCTAAGGAAGTGACCTTTAAGCTGAAAGCTAAAGATGAGTAGAAATTCCTGTGAGGAACAGCATCCCAGGAGAAGGAACAGTGTGCACTGGTTGGATTCACGGCAGTAGGAAAGGCCTGTCCTGGGTCTGGGGAGGACTGCAGGAGACTGGTGTTTTGCAGTGACCAGAACTTTAAGGGATCACTGTGGGGGCCATCAGGCATACAGCCTGGGAACAGGAGGACAGAGTTGATGTGCCTCAGGGATGACAGGAGAGGCTGGGAGGGCTCCGCTCCACCAAAGGTACCATTCTCAGGACTGAGGCTGTCCTCACAGACAGCCTTTCACCAGGAGGAAATTGGGAGGCAGCTCTGGGCCAAAAGCTGCCACTCCAGCCAGGAAAGAGAGCCAGCAGGGAGATGGCAAACGAGTGTTTTTCTTTCTCTTTCCTCCTTTTTTTTTTCTTGTTTTGTTTTTGTTTGGTTTTGTTTTGTTTTTTTTTGGTCTTTTTGGACAGGGTCTCCCTGTAGCCCCAGCTGTCCTGGAATTCGCTCTGTAGACCAGGCTGGCCTTGAACTCACAAAGATCCGCCTGCCTCTGCCTCCCAAGTGCTAGGACTAACGGCCTGCGCCACCACGCCCAGCTGATTATTTACTTTTATGTGTATGATTATTTAGTTACACATATGTATGTGCACTATGTGGTGCATGGTGCCCTCAGAGGGCAGAAGAGGGTGTTGGATCCCCTGGAACTGGAATTATGAACAGCTGTGAGCTGCCATGTGGGTGCTGGGAACTGAACTCAGGTCTTCTGCAAGAGCAGCCAGTGCTCTTAACCACTGAGCCACCTCTCCAGCCCCCAGAACAAGTTTCTTGAAGATGAAATGGGGGGGGGGGTAGTTTCTGAATTTGCCAACTGTAACTCAGCACTGGTTCCAAGGGACTTCCAAGGAAAACTGCCCTAAGAAGCTCCAGCCTATCCATCAGCTTGCTCCATCTCTTCTTCCTCACCTCTTTACTTCAGTTAAGCAGCCATCTTGCCTAGGCTGGTGGCACAGGGGTGGAATCTCAGCTACTTGGTGGGCTGAAGCTGAAGGATCACAGGTTCAAAGCCTGCCTGAACAATGCAGTGAGATCCCATCTCAAAAAGGGAGCTCGATGGGACAGCATGTCCTCCTACTCAGGAGGCCGAAAGGCAAGCCGTCCGTTACCAACTCACTGAGAGGATATAGAAAGTAAAGCTGAAATGCTTAGTGTTTTGTTCAAAGACAGAGAAACTTCCTAGGATCAGTTCCATATCTCCCTAATTTGTTAGGTGTGTTAACCTATCTGTTAATGTCATGTTTCTTTTTTCTTTCTTTTCTTTTCTTTTTTTGGGGGGGTGTTTTTGAGACAAGGTCTCACTGTAGCCCCAGCTGGCCTGAAACTCGCTCTTTAGACCAGGCTAGCCTTGAACTCAGAGTTCTATTGCTTATTCCTCAGCCTTCAACTGTTTTTGCTCTTATGTGTCTGCTGCCAACCCTGAAAACCCACATTCAGTCCCTATGACCCACATGGTGGGAGATGAGAACAGATTCCTGTTGGCTGTCCTCTGATCTCCACACGAATGCCATGTGTTTGAACACACACAATAAATAAATGTAATTTTAAAATTCACAAATACTTGGGGTTTTTTGTTGTTGTTGTCGTTTTTCACATTAGGAAGGCAGCACATGACTGGGTTACATCCCCACCTGTTTTTGACATTTTAAAGTTATTTTTGTGCCTGCCTGTGTATGCACCACACACATTTGGGGCTTGCAGAGGCCAGAAGAATCAGATCCTCTGGAAGCCGAGTTACAGGTAGTTGTGACCCTCCTGATCTGAGTGCTCTTAACCACTGAGCCATGTCTTCAGCCTCCTTTTTAGTTTCAATGCGGTCTCAATAAATTGCTCAGGCTAGCCTCAAACTCACTCTGTACTTTAAGCAGGCTTCCAACTCTCCATCCTCCTGCCTCAGCTCCCTGAGTAAGCTGGTCTAACAGGCCCAAATCCTCTTAGTGAGTCTTGGTGTCCCAGCCTTCATTTCCAGTCTTGACTGTAGACCCCACTTTCAGTATCCCAGAAAAGTGGGCTCTGCTGCTGGCTCCGCAGCTCCACCACGGAGGGAGGTCTGCGCTCTGGTCCATGGCGGGGCAGGTCTCGCCTCCACAGGGCTGTTCTTCTCTTTGCTTCAGTGGTTTCCTGCCCCCAGCACTTTAGTTCCCTTGAACCTCTGAGACCTTCTGTACTATTTCTGGGCTTTAAAGCCGCATTGTTCCTAGTTTATTCTTTGTTCTATTGCTTATTCCTCTGGGAGCAGAAAACAAAATCCAACCTTGGCACTCATGTTGTTGCTGGAGATTTTACTTATATGTAGTAATTATTCCAGTGCATTCCAAAGACAAAGAAATAAAACCTGATTTCCTCCATGAGTTTTCCTAAGACCAAACACTGAATGTGACTTTAAAAGTTGAATTTATTATTTTTTATTTGTGTGTATGAATGTATTGCCTGCATGTGTGTAAGTGCACCCATATCATGCAACGCCCACAGAGTCAGAAGAAGGTGTCAAAGGTCCCCAGAACTGGAGTTAATAGACAGCTGTTAGTTGCCATGTGGGTGCTGGGAATCGAACTTGGGTCCTCTGCAAGAGCAGTCAGTGCTCTTAACCATTGAGCCATCTCTCTAGCCCCCTGGATGCGACTTTAGCATCAAGTTAAATGCAGTCTGACATTTACCAGGTTCTGTTCTTTGATTTTTCCAGACAAGGCACAGCTATATATGATGATTTAAAAAAAAATTATGTCTTTGGGCTGGAGAGATGGCTTAGCAGTTGAGAGCGCTGACTGCTCTTGCAGAGGACCCAGGTTTGATTCCCAGCACCCATGTGGCAGCTAAGAACAGTATTTTAGGCTGGGTGTGGTGGCGCACCCCTTTGATCCTAGCACTTGGGAGGCAGAGGCAGGTGGATCTCTGTGAGTTCAAGGCCAGCCTGGTCTACAGAGTGAGTTCTAGGCCAGCTGGGGCTACAGGGAGACCCTATCTCAAAAAGACAAAAAAAAAAGATTGTGTATTTTATTCATAAATTTGTGTATATATGACTATGTGTTTGTGTGGGGGTCAGAGGACAGCTTACCAGAGTCACCTCTCACCTTCCATCATGTAGGGCTCAGGGGCAAGTGCTCCTACCAGCTCAGCTATCTCACTGACTCTATAAATGGTTTTTGGTAATGAGAATTCAGCTATGGGTTTGTCAGTTTTCACAAGAATCCTTTAAGAGTCTTTCCAAATTTTTTTTTTTTTGAGACAGGGTCTCCCTATAGCCCCAGCTGTCCCAGAACTCATTCTGTAGACCAGGCTGGCCTTGAACTCACAGAGATCCGCCTGCCTCTGCCTCCCAAGTGCTAGGATTAAAGGTGTGCACCACCACGCCCAGCTTAAAGGTGGTTCTTAGCTGCCATGTGGGTGCTGGGAATCAAACCCAGGTCCTCTGCAAGAGCAGTCGGTGCTCTAACATTCCAGTGTCACTGAGAGTATGGACACATTCAGAGGGCCAAGTACAGGGTCTATTAGCTGTGTTGTTGACTGGGTTTTTTTGGGTATTTTTTTGCCTCTTTTTCCAGACAGGGTCTCCCTGTAGTCCCAGATGTCCTGGAACTTGCTCTGTAGACCAGGCTGGCCTTGAACTCACAAAGATCTGCCTGCCTCTGCCTCCCAAATGCTAGGATTAAAGGCGTGCGCCACCACGCCCAGCCTATTTTTCTTTTAGAGTCTCACTATGACGTCCTGGAACTCTCAGAGATCCGCCTGTCTCTGCCTCCCAAGTGCTGGAATTAAAGATGTATACCACCACAGACTTATCTCTAAAATATGTTGGATTTAGTCAGTTTGGATGGAAACAAACTAGATGACTTGTCGGAAATGAAGAAAAAAGGCATTTTACTCAACCTGGCGTCACAACATTGAAGGTTTGCTGTCAGTGCTTGTAAGGCCCCTCCACTTAAACCCACTTTGGGCTGTGTTAAAATCTCTGGGAAAAGCTGGGCATGGGGAATTACTTGGGAAACTCCTGATCTCAAAGCCAGCTTGGGCCGCAGGGGGACCATCAAAAGAGCTTAAGGGAGCAGGTGTGATGGAGAGTTCTGATGCTGCTCCTGCCCCACCCCCGCCAGGCGTGAGAGAATAAAGCACATTGTCTGCACAGTGGCTTCATGTGTGACAAAGGAGGGTATCAGCAGTGACTGTTGAAGCTGGTGTGGTGCTGCACACCTTTAATCCCAGGACTGGGGAGACACAGGCCAGCCTGATCTACATAGGGAGTTCCAGGGCAGCTGGGACTACCAGAAGAACCTGTCTCAAACAAAACCAAACCACCCAAACAAAAGAGTGTCTACTGAGTTTGAAGCCTAAAGTTTGTTTTTTCATGGGTCTAAACATCTTCCAGTAGGGTTTCTGCTGCGACTGGAATGAGACCTTGGGTGGGACATGCTTTCCTTTTGCATTTCTTCAGTTTCTCTTTGCATATCACTTCCTCCTTTTGAAGGAATCTGTCTTTAATAAAGGGTGCCAGCATCTCTAGTAGGAGGCAAAACAGTCCCAGAACTCGCTCTTTCAGTCCTACCTCCACCCTTAAGTACTTTTCAAATTTAGGCTCCAGTATGAGGGACGCTGGGAAGGACGTCCGAAGATGTGCAGCCCTAGTTCAGGGGAAACCGCCTGCTGTGTAGGCTGGAAGAGAGGTGTGGCTAGAGTTCCAGTCCTACCAGCCCAGCCACGGCCCGGCAGCCCTCGCAGCAGAGCTTCCCTCCAGATGTCCAGTTAATCATAAATTCTGTCAGTTCTTTAAGTCCGGGAAACCTTTTTACATTCTTTCCTCATCCAGCCCAACAGAGGAGATCCAACTTTTCTACCTGGCAGGGAGTTGAGAAACCTACAAGTGAGAAAATACTGGAATAAGGATTTTTATTATTTATTTATTTATTTATTTATTTATTTATTTATTTACTTATTTTGTCTTGTTGAGACAGGGTCTCCCTGTAGCCTCAGCTGTCCTGGAACTCACTATGTAGGCCTTCAACTCACAAAGATCCGCCTGCCTCTGCCTCTGGAGTGCTGGGATTAAAGCCGTGTGCCACCACTCCGGGCTATGAATAAGGATTTTTTTTTTTAGTCTGAGACAGGGTCTCCCTTTAGTCTCAGCTGGCCTGGAGCTCGCTCTGTAGACCAGGCTGGGCTTGAATTTACAGAGATCCGCCTGCTCCGGCCTAAGACGGTTCTTAGCCGCCATGTGGGTGCTGGGAATCGAACCCAGGTCTTCTGCAAGAGCAGTCAGTGCTCTTAACCACTGACTGAGCCATCTCTGCAGCCCCAGGAATAAGGATTTTTAAAAACACAAAATCCCACATCTGGGGCACCGTGACATTGGTCTCCCAAGGTCCTCACATGCCTGGGGCTGCGGTGGGGACTCAGGATCCTGGGGGACCTTGGACCTGGAAGCCTTCCGGTGTAGACGCCTAGCCGCGCGTCCACAGCTCCCTCTACATCCCCGCCGCCCGCTTTCTTCTGGCCCCGCCCCTCCCCCTGCGGCCGCTCGGGGTTCGGAGGTTTCCTCTGTAAACAGTGTGAACTCACAGAGCCTCGAACCCCAGCTCGCGGCCCGGCGTCGCTAGGTGCAGCCCTTCCCTGCTTGCAGCGGAGACAGGTGCAGCCCGGCTTGGGGCCGGCCGGGCTGCAAGTCCTCGGCTCCCCGCACAGTGCTCTGCACCCCACCCCGAGCACAGAAGCTCTGACAGCAGGAAACCCTGACCACTCTGCGGCCGGTCCCGAGCGGAAACCCTGACCACTCTGCGGCCGGTCCCGAGCGCAGTCCCGGTCCCTGCCCCGCGGGCCGCGCCTTCCGCCCTCCCAGGCGCCGACCTGTCACAGAGCCGCCCCACGTGGACGCGGCTCCGGGATCAAAGTCTGGCTGCAGGGGCGACCGGCGCAGAGGAACGGGGCGCCCAGGACCCACACCCCGGCCCCGTAGGCGAGGACCCCGGCCTGCCGCCCCGCCCGCCGCTGCACGCGGCCCGGACCGACCCTCCCCCCCGCCGCCCGCCGCTGCACCCGGCCACGGCCCCCGGCCCACGCCCGGCTCCCGAGCGCAGAGGCCCCGCCCCCAGCAGGCGCCCTGAGCTCGGCCCCACCCCCTCCGGCGCGGCAGCCAATAGCGGTGGGAGAGGGGCGGGGCGCCACGGCTGTCGTGAGGACGACCTGGCCATTGGAGAAGCGAGCCGGGCCGAGGGGGCGGGGCTCCGGGGCCTTGTCACGCTCGGGTCCGTGTGAAAACGGGGGTTCCGAGTGCAAAGCAAAGTTTTTTGTAAACCGTCTGCAAAGGCGGTGGGGGGGGGGGCGCAGAAGGCGGCCGAGGCCGGGCGGAGAGCAGTCGCCGCGGACGCCGTCTCCTGAGAGCGGGCTCCTCTGCCCAGCGCCGCGCCGCGCCGTACTCCCGGCCGCCCTCGGATGCGCCCCCGCCCGCCGCCCCCCGCCCTAGAGAGTCCGCCGTGCGCAGCGGCGCCTGAGGAGCGCGGCGGTTTCCCAGGGCCCCGCTCGGCGCAGCGCTTCCCGACCTAGGCTCTCCGGCTTCCCGGCACTGCGCTCGGCTCCCGGCCCCGCGGCTCCTCGGCTCTCCGGCTCCCGGACCCCCGCCACCGCCGCCATGGGCTGCTGGGGCCGCAATCGCGGCCGGCTGCTGTGCATGCTGCTGCTGACCTTCCTGTTCATGGTGCTGGAAGTGGTGGTGAGCCGCGTGACCGCGTCGCTCGCCATGCTATCCGACTCCTTCCACATGCTGTCGGACGTGTTGGCGCTCGTCGTGGCGCTGGTGGCCGAGCGCTTCGCGCGACGCACCCACGCCACGCAGAAGAACACGTTCGGCTGGATACGCGCGGAGGTGATGGGCGCGTTGGTGAACGCCATCTTCCTGACCGGGCTGTGCTTCGCCATCCTGCTGGAAGCCATCGAGCGCTTCCTGGAGCCGCACGAGATGCAGCGGCCGGTCGTCGTGCTGGGCGTGGGCGCGGCGGGGCTGCTGGTGAACGTGCTGGGGCTCTGCCTGTTCCAGCACCACAGCGGCGCGGGCCACGGACACGCGCACGGACACGCGGCCCCGGCCAGGGCGCGCGCCAAGGGCGCGGAGGCGGCGGCGCCGGGCGGACGCGCGCCGGACCAGGAGGAGACCAACACGCTGGTGTCGGACACGGGCCACGCCAACGGGCTCCGGCTGGACGCGGCAGGTGAGAGAGAGCGGGACGCCCCCTGGCGGTGGCCGGCGCACCCGCGGGGAGCCTTGGACCCTCTGTCCGGCCCCCGCGCGCGCCCGGGTAGCCTTGCACCCTGCGCCCCACCTCCGTGCGCTCCCGGGTAGGGTAGTGTCTCACCCTGGGCCCCACCTCTGTGCGCTCCCGGGTAGGGTAGCCTCGCACCCTGCGCCCCACCTTCTTGTGTGTGCTCTCAGGTAGTCTCAGACCCCCTGCCATGCCCCTGCGAGCCCGGGTAGCCTCAGACCCTCCACCCCAGCAGGCTGAACAAGGCAACAGCCGCAGGGTCAGGCACCTGTCTGGTGTCTGGCCACATTCCACATTTAGGATGTTGCATGTTGGTTCTGGAGTGACGGTCATGTATCTCTCTCGTGCTTTGCATGAATGCTTTTCATTCTGAGCATAGTTACTTTTGATGGAATCTGAAAAGTGCAGAGAAAGAACCAGCCAAGCACAGCGTTAGCATGGCTGTGAGGTTATGTCAGGTGCAGAGTACCTGTCAGTGGAGTTGAGCACAGGAAAGGTTTCCGTGGTGGGGACACGGTTGATTATTGTATTCCAGCTTTGGTGATTGTTGCTTTGTCCTTTTAACCCCCTCTATTAAGAGACCACCTTTTTGGGTTTTTTGTTTTTGTTTGGTCTTTTTGAAACAGTGTCTTCTTGCAGCCCCAGCTGGCCTGGAACTCACTTTGTAGACCAGGCTAGCCTTGAACTCACAGAGATCCGCCTGCCTCTGCCTCCCGAGTGCTGAGATTAAAGGTGTGACCCACCATACCTGGAGAGACCACCTTTTTATATCCTGCTGTCCCTCATGTCAATTCATAGCTTTGAGCATACTTCTGTGCTTTATAAGAAAAAATAAATCCACCTCTTATGGACAAGGATGTTTGTGTAAATGCTCAAAGTGTGTTTGACTAAAAAAATGTTTCATTTCTTTGTAGAGCCAGAAAAATCCAGGCATGACGATCCAGTGGTGGATGTACAAGTGAATGGGAACCTCATCCAAGAGCCTGAGCATCTGGAGTCGGAAGATGATGACAGGGCCGGGCAGCTGAACATGCGCGGAGTGTTCCTCCACGTCCTGGGAGACGCCCTGGGTTCCGTGATCGTGTTGGTGAACTCCTTGGTCTTCTACTTTTCTTGGAAAGGTTGTTCTGAAGAGGACTTTTGTGTGAACCCGTGTTTTCCCGATCCCTGCAAAGCCTTTGTAGAAATCATCAACAGCACTCACGCTCCAGTCCATGAGGCTGGTCCCTGCTGGGTGCTCTATTTAGATCCGACTCTTTGTATTATAATGGTGTGTATACTTCTGTACACCACTTACCCATTACTTAAAGAGTCTGCTCTCATTCTTCTACAAACTGTTCCTAAACAGATTGATATCAGACATTTGATAAAAGAACTTCGTGCTGTTGAAGGAGTTGAGGAAGTTCATGAGTTACATGTCTGGCAGCTTGCTGGAAGCAGAATCATTGCCACTGCCCACATAAAATGTGAAGACCCTGCCTCATACATGCAGGTGGCCAAAACCATAAAAAACGTTTTTCATAATCAAGGGATTCATGCCACCACCATCCAGCCCGAGTTTGCCAGTGTAGGCTCCAAATCAAGTGTGGTCCCTTGTGAACTTGCCTGCAGAACTCAGTGTGCTCTGAAGCAGTGCTGTGGGACCAGGCCACAGGCGCACTCTGGAAAGGACCCGGAGAAGGCCCCCACGGTGAGCATTTCTTGTTTAGAACTCAGTGACAACCTAGAGAAGAAGCCCAGGAGGACTAACGCTGAAGGCGGCCTCCCCGCCGTTGTGATAGAGATTAAAAATGTGCCAAGCAAACAGCCCGAGTCATCTTTGTGAGTCTTGAAAAAGATGTGATATCTGACTTTTGCTTTTAAACTGCAAGAGAAAATAGACTCCATTGCAATTCTAAGTTTGCCAAGTAGCGTAATTGAAGTCCTTGTCTAGTTACACAGTTTAATTCTATTTTTGTAAGACCATAAGGGGACTGTATAACAGAGTTCTATATTGCAACTTTGTGATTATTAGCGCATAGTGCAGCTATGTTGTACCAAGTTTGGAAAGCCAGTTTTAACACTATGTTACATTTTTGTTTAAGTATAAACCTTATATGACATAATGAGATTTGATTCCCGGTTTTCCCGAGATATTAGAATTAGGGGGATAAATAAAATTGTTACTGGGATTTCTCTGCTTCCCCCCCCCAATTGTTATAAGTTAACTGTTAGAATTATAATTGTTAAACCTTTAAAATCACCGTTTATTTCTGTTAATGTTAAGTGTATTTACTTGCCCTTTGAGATCATTACAGAGTGAAATGGCAGCATTTTAAGAATGACTTGTGGCTATTAGCAGGAAATGAGATGAGTTATTGGTCTGTATTCTATACTGCTGAGCATTAATCTGCTAAACAGTGAGGTGTAATCCACAAAGTGAATTCTAGTTACACACAGAGGGGCATGTAAGGAGTAAGAACAGAGAAGAGATAGTCTAAAACCTGTTCCCAGCATTACTTCCTTTGAAAGACTGGTATTAATATTGAGCTAGAAGGTTTCATAGTATATAAATATTTTTGAGGATGCTAGTCTTAGCTTGCTTTTCTTTAGTGCAAGCTACTAATCTTTTAAATCGTGTCTTAAAAACAACTTTCATGGTGAACAATTATGAATGAATGTGAGTAGCTTTCTAAGCACAACCAGCAAAGCTTGTGCTTTGCCAAGAGCCATTGACTTAAAAGAAATCAAATGGTTAATGCAATTTGGATATTTAATTTTTAGAAAGCAAGATGAATAATTGAGAAAAAAATAAAATTCTTTAAGTCATCGTGTCTTGACATCACTCAGTTCCTGTACCAGTATGTATTTTTGCAAGATGTCACAATACCCACCTGGAAGTCCTTCATGGCTGTTCAATTACAGATTTCAAATCCAACATGAACATTTGAAGATATGTAAGTTATATTTTTCTTGACAGAAGGGTTATGCTTTGTGAAGAAAATGTAGTTTTTGTCTTAAAAAGAGTGAATGTTACTAATGTCAGTTCTGTATAGCTCTATTTTTCTAGGAACAAGTATTCTGACTACTTCAATAACTTTTATAGCTGACTACTTTGGGGAATGTTACCTTTGGGGGTTTGAAATAATTCATTGCTTAATAATCTGAAAATGAAAGTGTTGGAATGTGACAGTTCCTTTTTGAGGGGAGGATCTTTTCTGTAGATAGATGTTGTTCCCCTGCTATAAGAAGCCTGTTGCTGGCAATGGGCCTATTTGAAAACAGCTGAATTTTCTGATGAGAAAGTTAATTTTAGGAACATAGTTTGTAAGTTCACATTTACTATAAGGGGCCAAAACCATAACTTGCTAATTTGTAATACATCTTGATTGTTTACTAATTCTAATACTGTGTGATTTGGTTCCTTAACTGGTAGTTATTTTGAATTTTTCAAAAAGGTTTGGGTTGTTTTTCACATGTTTTTCTTTTTTCCTAACATGAAATTGAGCTACTGATGACCAAGAGGGGGCCGCAGTCACACTGAGTCACGTGCATTCCCAACTTCACACCTTATTGAATGTTGGTAATAAGGTCTTGACGAAAATTGTAATAAACATCTCAGCAATGGTACCACAGGAGAACTGGTAAAAGTGGAACACATCCCAGGGTTTTCTGTAGACATGCTGTATGAGCAGGATTGTGTCTTACAGAGGGTCCATAAGCGTGGGGCCGGGCTGTGTGGCTTTAGTTTTCAGAAGCTCTGATGGTAGCCTTTAGGTTTTATCTCAACTGTCATAATTTTAAGGAGCTTCTGTGTAACAAAGTGGGTACTATATACAGGCTTTTCTTTTTTCAAAGGACTTTATCATAGTAAAGCCCACGGTGCCGACTTGCCTGGGAGTTGTGGAGAATTATTAATTTCCTTGCGATGCACTTTCTAACCCAGTGTCAGTTCCACTAGCATTATCTTTAAGGACAAAAAAAAAAAAAAAAAAAAGACACGCAGCCTCAGAATGACAGTTTTCATTTCTCACTGTCAACTTTTAGCTTGTAGGATTAATTTTTTTTTTTTCTGGAGGGTATTTACATTGTAAGAATATGTACTAGAACATGAAAAAACAGAATCCTCAAATTTTTTTCTCTATTTTTTACATTTAAAAAGCCAAAATGCTAACTCAATCCCAAGAGACAAGATTTGAACAGGAAAAGTTCTCTTTGGAGCACACTTTGGAAAGTCGCAGTAGGAGGCCGTTAGCAGTGTTGTTTTGTTAGCATCCTCTGTTATTTTGAGTTTTTGAAAGTTTTGAGGGGAGAGACCCATGGAACCTAATGTAAAGTATTTGGTAGGTAAACTGGTATTTTATATATCATTTGAGTAATAAATGTCATAACCTGCTGTCTTAAGAAGTTCATACACAAATATGGAGAGTAATTCTACAATATAAAAATATTTATTTTAATACTGAGTTTCAGTCAAGTGATAAAACAGTGTTAAAAGACTTGGGAAGGTAGAAGGGTTTTTTGTTTGTTGTCTTTGTAATTAAAACTATGTCATGTGCTTTACATCTCTGAATGGGATTGTAACAGCACTGTGTCGATATTGGTCTGTGTATCTCTGTCCATAGATGGGTAGATAGATATGGTGATGCTATTTTGTTTTACTAACAAGCTCTGGAATATTTAGCAGTCATTTTCACTGGCATGAGAGCCTTTTGTATGTTAATCAATTTAAACTTTTAGACCAAAAATTTTACGGTTCAGTATCTGGCAAAAAGACGCTGAGGGGAATGTACCATAGAATTAGTACATGGTTATATATCAAAAGACATGAAATCACCATGATGTGGGTCTGCCTTGAAACAGCACGGCAGAGTGTATCAGTGGTTCTGTGATTCCTCGAAATGTCCAAGTTGTGTTGGTTCTGCGTGCCAGTTTTCTGGGCCCAACGCAGCACAGTTGTCCTCACATTGAGCACCGACGCAGACGAGACTCCACGGCTGCAGCATTGTACCTGACTGTGTGTTTTATGACTGTGTTATTTTCCAAAGCTGTTCCTACCTCACCACGAGGCTTTATGGATTGTTATGTACTATAAATGTTCTATATGAGACAAGACTACTGTGTTTGTTCTTGTTTATTAAAAAGTTAAGTAGAAGAATAAACTAATTTTAATATCTACTTTATGCATTGGCCTCCTCTGTTACATACAGTGGGTAATGTAAGAAGTGGCTTTCAGATATTGGAAAAGACCCCAATTTAACACAAACGTGGCAGAGTGGGTGGTAGGATGGTGCTGAGGAAGCCTGGAAATGAGGGGCCACTGCGGTAAGGGGGTTCATTCATTCATTGCACAGGCCTAGATGGAGCTACTCCACTGCTATGAAGGTCCTAGTTGTAGCTGTAGTACCTTTGTGTTACCTAGAATTATTAGCCCCCAAAGTGGTACCTAGTGTGGCTATATGAGTTCACTCCAGGACAGCCACAGATACTCAGACAAGAATTTTAAGGGCTTTTGCTGGCTGGGAGAAAACAGTTGAAAGAAAATCCGTTGACAAATAGGTATTCAAGGAGCTGACAGACAGCAGCTATGTCAAAGAAGGGTAGACATCTTTAGAAAAGAAATAGCTTGCTGGCCGTGGTGGTGCGTACCTTTAATCCCAGCACTTGGGAGGCAGAGGCAGGCGG
Organism: Rhizomys pruinosus; assembly: GCA_009823505.1. Lineage (NCBI taxonomy): Eukaryota > Metazoa > Chordata > Mammalia > Rodentia > Spalacidae > Rhizomys > Rhizomys pruinosus. The sequence continues at coordinate 2,391,453 of VZQC01015735.1, forward strand.
GTCTCTGAGTTCAAGGCCAGCCTGGTCTACAGAACGAGTTCCAGGACAGATGGGGCTGCAGGGAGACCCTGTCTCAAAAAAGACAAAAAAGAAAAAGGTTAAAATGGAGCAATGGAGCAGTGGAAGGGGTGAGAGGAAGGCTAGCCCCTCGCAGGAGCTTGAATCTGGCCTTACGAGAAGGAAATTCAAGTGGGTAAATGAGAAAGTGGAAAAAACACTCTGGTAAACTAGGAAAGAAGAGTCAGCCAGAAATGCAAGCCCCACCACTTCCTTCTCAGCGCTGTAGTCTTACATTGCTGAACTCAGAATTACAGCTATAATCAGTGCTATTTTTTTTTTTTTTTTTTGGTCTTTTCGAGATAGGGTCTCCCTGTAGCCCCAGCTGTCCTGGAATTCACTCTGTAGACCAGGCTGGCCTTGAACTCATAAAGATCTGCCTGCCTCTGCCTCCCGAGTGCTAGGATTAAAGGTGTGCGCCACCATGCACAACTGAAATAACTTTTAAGGCTTTTAGTTCTTTGTTTTCAGCCCAGCCTTGTGGACTGAACTGTGTTCACTGGAACTGCTGTCTAGAATTGTTTGGCTGGGATGATTCTGCTAGAGAGGGTCACTGTGGCTTAGCGGCCTGAGGTGATGTTGAACTCAGGTCTTGGGAATGAGGTAACAGGTGGATGTGGGTAAGGGGACAACACTGGCTGTTTTTTGACGAGTGACCAACAGGCAGGCTGCCCTATGCTTCTGTGCTCCTGCGGATTGGGTTTACCAGTGGTGCCCTCCACCCACAGGGATGCCTGAGGCTTTCCCACTCCCTGCCCACTAACAGAATGCCTCCCTCTGTAAACGTCCCCAAGGGAGGGAGCTCTGCACTTTTAGACACCACAGAAGGCCAAGCCAGCATGTCTTCTGGTCTCTCCCCATGAGGACAAAGGCTCCCTCTAGACTCCTTCACTTGGATCCATCAGCCTCGGATCAGCTTTGATTTTTACCATGAACGGTGCTGGATGGTCCTGACAAAGGATTGCCACAGGCCCATGTAGCCAAAAGCACCTCTAATGTGTTCAGACAGTGGATCTGCCCAAGAAAGCAGCCGGGGCCATATGAATACATCATGGAGACCTTGGCTAACACCTTCAAAGTAGAAAATTAAAAAATGAGGTTCTGGCAATATGAAAAGTGTTGAAGCCAGCATCTTTTATTAATATGGAAGTCTGAATAGTCACATCAAAATCTAGCCGGGTGTGGTGGCACACGCCTTTGATCCTAGCACTTGGGAGGCAGAGGCAGGCGAATCTTTGTGAGTTCAAGGCCAGCCTGGTCTACAGAGTGAGTTCCAGGACAGCTGGGGCTACAGGGAGACCCTGTCTAAAAAAGACAAAAAAAAAAAAAAACCTACAAGGACCAACCCTAGTTCCCCCCCCCCCTTTTGTCTTTTTCAGACAGGGTCTCCCTGTGGCCTCAGCTGGCCTGGAACTCACTATGTAGACCAGGCTGGCCTTGAACTCCCAGAGATCCACCCACCTCTGCTTCCCCAGTACTGGGATTAAAGACATTGCCACCATGACTGGCTTAGTTTCTCTTTCTAATGGGAAAAATGTCAAGGACAACATGAGGCAAAGTTTACCAGAACTTTCTTAGCCTAGATCAGGGTGACCTTGGGACACCTGTCCTGGGCTCTGGAATCAGGTTTTATATTCCTCTGGAAGGAGATGGTGATTAGACACGGTTTATTAATGAATCTACTGACTCAAGTTTCTTTATAGTATCAGCAGTCAGTGAGCTGGAAAAAAGAAGTGGCATATGATGGTAGAGACTGTGGTCCCCTACAGGTGTCCATGTCCAAATCCCTAGAACCTGTGAATTCTGTACATGGCCAGAGACTCTGCCATTGTCGCTGTGGGTTTGAGATGGGGAGAACTTCCTATCTGGGATGATTGGAATCCCTCTAATGTGGCCCAACATCATCATAAAACTGCCGATGAGAAGGAAGGAGAGCCAGAGTCACAGAGAACATGGAGTGAGTGGCAGGGTGAGGCAGGTGACTGCTTATGGCCACTCAGAAGACCAGAAGACGGAGGAAGGGGGCTTGAGGTGAAGGCCACAGAGAGTGGAAGAAACAAAGAAATGAAGTCACTGGGCAGGCTCTCTTCTTCCGTTTCCTCATTTTGTTCAACTTGGGGTTCCAAAAGGGAGGCAGTTCTCACACTTTAATACCTTTAGACCCGGGGGCTGGAGAGATGGCTCATTGGTTAAGAGCACCGACTGCTCTTGCAAAGAACCCCGGTTCAATTTCCAGCACCCACATGGTGGCTTAAGAACCGTCTTTAACCTCAGTTCCAGGGGAATCCGACTCCCTCTTCAGACCTCCGAGGCATTGCACAACACGGGTGCACCAACCTACATGCAGACAGTACACTCATACACATTAAAAAAAATACCTTTAGGGGCTGGAGAGATGGCCTAGCGATTAAGAGCGCCGACCGCTCTTACAGAGGACCCGGGTTCGATCCCCAGCACCCACATGGCTGCCGAGAGCCGTCTGAAACTCCAATTCCAGGAGATCTCCAGCTCCAGGGGAATCCAAGACCCTCTTCTGACCTCCGCGGCATTGCACGACACGGGTGCACAGACCTGCATGAAGACAGTACATTGATACACATACAGAAATAAAAAAAAAAATACCTTTAGACCCGTTTTGATAGTACATTTGTTTGTCCCCCCCCCTTTTTTTTTGAGACAGGATCTCATAGCCCCAAGCTAGCCTTGAACTTACTTGTAGCTGAGGATAACCCAGAAGTCCTGATCCTCCTCTTGAGTGCTGGGATTACAAGAATGTGCACTATCATAACCGTTTTAAGCATCACTGGGGATTGAGCCCCAACTTTGAGAATACCAGGCAAACACTTTTCCAACTAAGCCACACCCCAGCCCTAACTTTGTCCTCTTTTAAGCCACGAAAGTCACAGCAGCAATTAGAAACCAATACACATAGATAAGCATATAAATACTAGAATTTCCATATTCGTTTTCATATTTATTACAGAGATTACTCTCACTGGAGTTAAACTGCAGGCTAACTTGCAAATAAGATTTTATCAGAAAAGGGCTGGACACGTTTAGTGGGATAGAGGTTTTTGTTTAATGCGTACACAATTGTGAACATCAAATCTGGCAGGAAGGAGATGAGAATTAGGTAGAGCACTTTCTTTAATTCTACTTGTGGTTTGTGTCTGGAGATATTGAGCTTAAGGGATAAATAAGAGATTTGGTAAGAGTCCAGTCTTCCTCTCATGTCACAATGAGAACCTGCCTCAAGTAAGGGTGCGATTAGCAGTTAGTCCCCAAGCCCCTACAGCCACCTGAGCTGGCAAGTCTCCGGGCCTAGCAGGCTCCTTTTCTGCTCTCCCCTTCTGTGCATCTCTCGCTTCCCTTCTCTTCTCTATCCCATCCTCCAGCTGTGCCTCTTGTGAAGCATACGACATCAGCAGGCTAGATACCTCTCGGAGCGTCTGTTTTCAGATCTATGAAATGGGGATATGCATCCCTCATAGGTTCTTGCAAGGATTAAATGAGACAAACTGAAGTATATGGACTTCACCCTGTGCTCTGTGCTGTAGCAAATGTAATTAGTGTAAATCTGGGCAACACTGAATTACATGCTGTCATGAGCTCTGGTTTAGGAAACTAGAACTAAGAGAATCGACCTTCCAAACAACTGGCCGGCGGAGGAACCGGGAGATGGCCGTGCTTGTCTAATAGGATCTGTGACATGAAACCACAGCCTATCAAGATCTTAGAGGTCTGGGTGCACCACACATTCTGCAGTGCTGCAAAATGGTTCACCCTGGAATGACATGGCCTGGGTTCAAATCACAGACTTTCCTTCCTCGTCTGAAAAATAAAAGTAATATCAATATTTCTTCCAGAGGGTTGACCTAAAGGTTCCATATGAAAGCACTCTTTGTAGTGCCCAGTCCTGACCTGTTAAGCCTTAGCTACTTACACTCTTCCTAGCCCTCTCTTCTTTCCTCTTCTCCTTTCTAATTCCTGATCTTTGAGGCCTTTGATGGTCAGCGTAAGACCCTGGGTCTTCCTCTTCAACGGAAGCTCACTCCTCTCACATTTTCCAAACCACGAGTTTTAAATTTTCCCACAGTTACCAGTAATTGGCAACAGATGCAGGAGTTCTTCAAGGGCTGGCAGGTGTTTTACCTGGAACCTGAGCCTGGATCTACGGGGAAAGAGCTTCGAGGACGGAGGAGGGGTTGCTGCCTGTGGAGCAATAGAAGCTCAAAATGAGCAGGACAATTCCAAAAATTCACACAATTCATGTAAGCTGCTGAAGGAATGGGTGAGGTGACTTTCCAATGGCCTTTGGGCATATGCCACTGCCCTCCTGCTACTGGGCCAGAGCTTGGCATCTTGAGAAGCCTGTCCAAGACCTCCAAAATTTGGTGATGTCTCCTGAAGCAGTGGCATGTCAGAGTAGAACATGCTCAAATTGGCGTGCCCGCCCAGAGGCTTTGGGCCTGGCCCTTGAGTCTTCCGATAGTAACTACAATCATGGACACGTCGGCTTCCCCAAACTGTATAGCAAAGGGTTGGATGACATTACCTCCAGGACACATTAAAGTTCTGGTTCTGCACACCCTCTCAGTGACAGACCCTACTCAGGTTGATCATCTGTGATTTCGACCTCCTCCTAGAGCCCTGAGAAGAATGGGGCTTTAGAATTAGTGCTTCCTGGACAGGAATGGAGAAGCAAGTAGCCTGCTGGGCTGGTGCAACAGCATGGGCATTTCAGCTCAGGCTTTCATCGGGAGATAGTCATAAATGAGTCCCGTTCCATTCCAACTGCCTGGAACTCCACCTCCAGGGTTTCCAATGCCTCTGGTCTCTGCAGATCCCTGGACTCACATGTACATACCAACCTCTGATATAAACATAATTAAATTATTTTTATATTAAATTATTTTAATTATATTTAAGGGGGATGGAGGAGATGGCTCAGAGGTTAAGAGCACTGACTGCTCTTGCAGAGGACCTGGGTTCGATTTCCAGCACCACATGGCGGCTAAGAACCGTCTTTAAGCTGGGCATGGTGGTGCACGCCTTTAAGCCCAGCACTTGGGAGGCAGAGACAAGTGGATCTCTGTGAGTTCAAGGCCAGTCTGGTCTACAGAGTGAGTTCCAGGCCAGCTGGGGCTATAGGGAGATCCTGTCTCAAAAAAAAATATGTATATATATATATATATATATATATATATTTAAAAGCAATTATCACTGGGCATGGTGGTGTACGCCTTTAATCCTAGCACTCGGGAGGCAGAGGCAGGTGGATCTTTGTGAGTTCAAGGCCAGCCTGGTCTACAGAGTGAGTTCTAGGCTAGCCAGAGTTACATAGTGAGACCCTGTCTTGAGAAAGCACCACCAAAAAAAAAAAAAAAAAAAGCAATTATCTAAAAACCAGCTGCTGCCTTCCATCTATGGCCCATGGCTCCCATGCCTTCCTCTTCTGTTGGGGAGTCTCTCATAGTTCTAGCCCAGTAAGGTTTCAAACAAGGGTGACCCTGAAGATCAAGGTAGTGGCTCTCAGGAAATGCTTGGTTCAGTGCACAGTGCTGTGGAAAGGTGACAAGGCAGAGGGAGGACAGAACGTGGGAGGACAGGGCTGTCTTCTGGGCATGCTGTGTGGGTACCACCCATTCTGCCTTTTCTGTGACAGATTCTAAGATGATGAACAAAATCATCACTTTTGCTGAAATCTCACTAATATTTCTTCATTTCCTTCCCCTTGAACAGGGATGGAAGTCTGACTCTGCCACACCCCAAACTAAAGTCTGTGTCCCCTCCTTGTGCAAGTTCTCCTCCTGGACCACTTTTCTCCATCCTTCCTCCCCCTGCCCTTTCCCCTTCCCCTTCCCCTTCCCCTTCCCCTTCCCCTCCTGTCTGCTTTTCCCTTTCCTTGCTCCCCCAACCCCCTACTGAGCACACACTTTATGCTGAGGACTGGGTATGTAACTGCTGTTGAACTCTGTCCTGGACTGACATCAGAGCAGCAATATTGGATCACTCTTAAGACCCTCACAAGATTAGGCTCGAGAACTTTCTTTATGGAAGGGGAAAGGGAGCTTGAGGTGGTGTGGGAGACAGTGCACAGGGGACATGATAAAGCCTCAGAACAGTTCATGGTTGCTGGGTGGTCGCGATCCTGGTGTTGCTACGCATGCTCCTGAAGGGAACCTTTCCCCATGCTTCTACACCAAATCCCATCTGAAACTCCTGCTTCAAGCTAGACCTGAGTGGACTACTATTTTGGTCTGTCATCGATGCCCTATGTGGGGTGAGCAAGCATTTGTTCACATCCCAGGGAAAGTAACGAAACAATAATGTGTGAGACAGGCTAGGTAGGGACGCAACTCCATGTGGGAAGACGCTCCATGCCCAGGAGGTAGTGGGTCTACAGGTGCCTTCCTCAGAGGTCACCTGGCCTGTCACACACCACCCAGTCCCCAGCAGGGTGGATGAGGGATGAAAAAGGAGTGTTTAGCTACAGAGGAAGGTGTCTGGGCAAAGACAGAGGTGAGATTTTCCTACCCAGCAGGCCTCATTTCAAGCCCTTGTTAAAGGAGACTGAAAACTTCCACTTATATTGAGATAAAAATATAATTTCCCCCAGGATTTTCATTTTCTTTTTTATTTTTTTTAATTTTATTTATTTTTGTATATGCATGAATGTACTGTCTGCATGTAGGTTGGTGCACTGTGTCGTGCAATGAAGCGGAGGTCAGAAGAGGGCGTTGGATTCCCCTGGAACTGGAGTCAAAGACAGTTCTTAGCCGCCATGTGGGTACTGGGAATTGAACCCGAGTCCTCTGCAAAACCAGTCCACACTCTCAACCACTGAGACATCTCTCCACCCCCAGGATTTTCATTTTAAACTGGAGTGCATGGGGACTGTGAGTGCAGCAACTGAAGGCGCCAGAGTGGGCGGGGCATGGAGTGGGCGGGGCACGGAGTGGGCGGGGCACAGAGTGGGCCAGGCCATTGCGCAGTGCTTCTTGTCTCCTCTGCCATCACCAGCTGCTGACCTGCTTTGGCTGCTTTTGAGTTTTTGTTTTGCCTTTAAGACAGGGTCTTACCATGCTACCCAGGCTGGCCTTGAACCTGGCTCCTCCTGCCTCAGCCTCCCCAGTGCTGGGATCACAGGTGTGCTCCACCTTGCTCAGCTGTGACCTAGTCTACAGGGGCTTGACCTCTCAGAAACTTCCAGACAAGCCCTGAAAGGAACACCCTCTTGGAATAGAAGTTAATGAGTGACAAAAATAAATAATGATTCTGCAGATCTACTCCACGTCCGTGTCCTAAGATCACTGGCCGAGTTGTTCAGTGGCCATCCTTTTACAGGATATGGAAACATTGGCCCTTATCCAACATTCAACGTGTGAAAGGACAAAAATGGGTGCTGACTGCATCCACTGTGGACTTCTGCTTATTGGCAGTTAAGTTATGTTATTACTGTTATTATTATCTTAGGTTATATTATTATTATTTGTATGGGGGAGGACATGTGTGTGGAGGTCAGTGAACAGCTTTCAGGGGTCAGTTCTCGCCTTCCACCATGTGGGATTCGGGGATTAAATCAGATTGTCAGACTTGGTGGCAGTTGCCTTTATCCCTGTAAGCCAGGTCAGAGTACTTTGTTTATTTTTTATGTCACCATACATGATCAGCCTGCATTTTAAAACTATATAGACATGTATTCATAGGTGTATGGTTCTACAATTTTTTTTGTTCGAATGAGTGAAATTCTGTTGAACAACTTGGGCCACTTGATAACATGAAAAAAGCTCAAAGGCCGGCCGGATTACACCCAGAGGAGCTTAGAGCAATTTTAATAAGATATTGATCTAAAGAAAAACACCATCCATCCATAAATCACTTACTCTGTACAAAGGTGGCAGGGTGGCAGGTCCCTGCACCAAGACTCTGGGGCAGGTGGTAAGGTGACAACAGAATTGTATCTTACTGCAAAAGGCTATGTGGGCTTCGAGGGGCAGAGGAAGCAGCCCACGCCTTATACTTCTGTCTCTTTTTCAACTCCTTATTTATTGGTCCCCAGAAATTCTTCAGAAAGCTCAGTGAGAAGAACATTCTCAGACATCATTTCTCACTGGGGCCTAACATTTATCCACGAACAAGCTAGCCAGATCATGTGATCACTAGGAGATGAAGTTTGGAAACAGACGGATGAATACTAGTCTCCCAATCACCCTGGGTAGGCTACTCTGGCCTGCTTAGGGATAGCAGTAGTACATGCTTCATGACATTGTTGTGAGGGTTGAAGGGATATGCATGCAGTCCTTGATGTGGCTCTTGGTATTAAGTACACAATGAGTTATCTCTGGTCCAGTTACTGCATTCCCTGGAAGTTCGAACGATCTTCCCTGGTCAGCCACAAGACTGGTGTGCTGGATAGCTTTAGTGTCAACTTGACACACCTGGGTTGAGGGAGCCTCAATTGGGGAAATGGCTCCATTGGATTGGCCTGTGGCCACATCTGTGGAGTATTGTCTGATTGTTGAGCAGTGCGGGAGGGCCCAGCCCACAATGAGTGGTGCCACTCTGGGCAGGTTGTTGTGTGCCGTATAAGAAGGCAGGCTGGTCATGGGTCAGGGGAGCAAGCCAGTGAACAGCATTCCTCCATGGCCTGTGCTTCAGCTCCTGCCTCCAGGTTCCTGCCCTGAGTTCCTGCCTTGGGTTCCCTAAGTGATGAACTGTGACCCAGGAGATGTAAGCTGAATAAATCCTTTCCTCCCCAAGTTGGTGTCGGTCAGAGTGTTTTGTTACAGCAATGGAAGACAAACTAGAACAGAAATTGGTACCAGAGAGTGGGCTATTGCTGTGACAGACCTGACCTTGGTGTTTTAGGGAAGGATTGTGGAGGTGTTTGGAACTTTGGGCTGGGAAGGTCATTGAATGCCTAAAGATTGTTGCTGTGGAGCTTGGAGCAGTTTTGCTGAAGGAGTTGTAGAAGATGGAGGCCTGGCTTGTGAAGTTTCTAGTTTCAAAGGGAAGCAGAGATCATCAGGACTGTTTATTTATTTATTTGGTCTTTTTGAGACAGGGTCTCCCTGTAGCCCCAGCTGTCTTGGAACTCGCTCTGTAGACCAGGCTGGCCTTGAACTTACAAAGATCCGCCTGCCTCTGCCTCCCAAGTGCTAGGATTAAAGGCGTGCGCCACCACGCCTGGCTTTCAGGACTGTTTAATCTGTGGGTTCTGGTCAGCTGGGGCTGAAGAATCAGCTGTAAGTAACAAGAGACTAGAACCTGAAGTGAAATCTTTGTTGTACTGGGACAATTGATGCTGGTTAGCTGGGGCTGAAAAATCAGCTGTAAGTAACAAGAGACCAGCATCACAGTGGTGAAATCTGGGAAGAATTTCTTCAGGGTCAGCACACAGAAGCTATGTTTCAGAAGGGGCCCGAGCCTCCATGTCAAGCCAGAGCAGGACTTGGTAATGTGTAAGAGTCTCCTATATGGTTCCGGTGTTGAAAGCATGAGGGGGTCACAGAGAGCAGCTGAGGCCTGGCACTGTGAGAGGCCAGGAAAGGCCACTGGTCAGAGTGCGGCCTTGGTTGCAGTGAAGACCCCAGGATTCCAGGGGTCAGGAAGAGAAGTTGAGGTTTTGCATCAGGAAAGGTCAGAAGCAACCTCAGTTTCAGTGGCGACCCCAGCTTTTTGGAGATGCCGGGACTGTGGGACGACCACCAAGAGCAGCAGCAGGTGTGGAATGGAGTTGGCCTGGGCCTGCGAGATGAGCTGTGTGTACCATGGATGGCAGAGTCAGAGAAGGGGAGCTGCCGAAACCCTTTGGAGCCCAGAAGATCGTGAGTGAGTCCCAGGTGTCCAGCCTTGAGCTACTTGCTGGACTTAGGTTTTGTATGGGTGTGCCTGATTCTTCCCTTTGAAATAAGACAGTACTTGTTTTGGATTTTATAACAGCCCACAGTTAAGAGACTTTTAATAGTCTGTGAACTTTTAAGTGTTTGGACATTTTAAGGACTGTGGGGCTTTTAAGGTTGTACTGTCTTAGGTTGTGATTAATGTTAACATCATACTTTGGGGATAAGAACTGGAAAGGTGGTGGTTTAATAGTGATGTGTTTTGTGTGTCAAGTTGACAAGGGGTCAATTGTGCTGGATAGCTTTAGTGTCAGCTTGACACACCTGAGTTGAGGGAGCCTCAATTGGGGAATTGGCTCCATTGGATTGGCCTGTGGCCACATCTGTGGAGTATTGTCTGATTGTTGAGCAGTGTGGGAGGGCCCAGCCCACAATGAGTGGTGCCACTCTGGGCAGGTTGTTGTGTGCCGTATAAGAAGGCAGGCTGGGCATGAGCCAGGGGGCAAGCCAGTGAACAGCACTCCTCCATGGCCTGTGCTTCAGCTCCTGCCTCCAGGTTCCTGCCCTGAGTTCCTGCCTTGGGCTCCCTAAGTGATGAACTGTGACCCAGGAGATGTAAGCTGTATAAATCCTTTCCTCCCCAAGTTGGTGTCGGTCAGAGTGTTTTGTCACAGCAATTGAAGACAAACTAGAACAACTAGCCATGATGTGATTTAAGTATGGTTCACTTGACTGGGCTTACAAACCCAGGCTTCCTAAGCTTGCTGTTGCCCTTAACTAAGGCCAAACTTAACCCTTGTGAGGTTTCCTAGACATCAATCAGTTCCTGTAAAGTGCTAAAAAGATGAAGAATCAGACTAAATAAAATAAAACAGAGGAGAGCAAGTGTGTGAGGCAGAGGAGGGGTGGCTGTTAGGAAAGCCACGAAAGCCTCTGCCAAAGAGAAGAGTATTTGAGAGTCTCATAATAGGGCAAAAGAAGGTTGTGTGTTGGAACCCAGCCAGCTCCCAGAAAGCAGAAGGGTTGGTCCTAGGGAGAATAGCCCAGTTTCTGGGAACAAGAGGTTAAACCCTCCTTCACCCCTTGAAGCAGCCTTCTTCCTCTGAGTGGAGGTTTCCATCTTTGGATATCTGTGGCCACCAGTCCTTTGTTGGGTCACTGGTGCCCTGGGCTGAAGCAGTCCTGAGGGACAGAGCTGGCTTGGCAGTGTTCTGATTTGTTGCATAACAATAGTGACTATGACAGCTAAGCACCTGTTCCCAGGTGACAGTCAAGTCCATGTGGTGCTCCAGCCCCAAGTCCTCCCAGGTGACAGTCAAGTCCATGTGATGCTCCAGCCCCAAGTCCTCCCAGGTGACAGTCAAGTCCAAGTGGTGCTCCAGCCCCAAGTCCTCCCAGGTGACAGTCAAGTCCATGTGGTGCTCCAGCCCCAAGTCCTCCCAGGTGACAGTTAAGTCCAAGTGGTGCTCCAGCCCCAAGTCCTCCCAGGTGACAGTCAAGTCCAAGTGGTGCTCCAGCCCCAAGTCCTCCCAGGTGACAGTCAAGTCCAAGTGGTGCTCCAGCCCCAAGTCCTCCCAGGTGACAGTCAAGTCCAAGTGGTGCTCCAGCCCCAAGTCCTCCCAGGTGACAGTCAAGTCCAAGTGGTGCTCCAGCCCCAAGTCCTCCCAGGTGACAGTCAAGTCCAAGTGGTGCTCCAGCCCCAAGTCCTCCCAGGTGACAGTCAAGTCCAAGTGGTGCTCCAGCCCCAAGTCCTCCCAGGTGACAGTCAAGTCCAAGTGGTGCTCCAGCCCCAAGTCCTCCCAGGTGACAGTCAAGTCCAAGTGGTGCTCCAGCCCCAAGTCCTCCCAGGTGACAGTTAAGTCCAAGTGGTGCTCCAGCCCCAAGTCCTCCCAGGTGACAGTCAAGTCCAAGTGGTGCTCCAGCCCCAAGTCCTCCCAGGTGACAGTCAAGTCCAAGTGGTGCTCCAGCCCCAAGTCCTCCCAGGTGACAGTCAAGTCCAAGTGGTGATCCAGCCCCAAGTCCTCCCAGGTGACAATCAAGTCCATGTGGTGCTCCAGCCCCAAGTCCTCCCAGGTGACAGTCAAGTCCATGTGGTGCTCCAGCCCCAAGTTCTCCCAGTTGCCTCAGAGGCTCTGCAGAGGGAAGGAAGCAGCCTTTGCTCAAAGCCTGTCAATATCTTCATGCCTGGACTCTTGGAGCCTGGTGCAAACATTTGATCATACAGCTAGAGGGTTCTTAGCTCCCTGCTGCCGCCTTGGAAAGGGGAGAGCCTACTGAATGCAGAGAGTGAAATGGGGACTCTGGACCCAGAGAACTGGGTTGAGTGTTCACGCTGGTGTGTACCAGTTATGAAACCTGAGCAAGTTATTGACCTGTAAAGCGAGAACATTAGTGTTCAAGTCTTTGGAGACTAGTTCCATTCAGGTGATGGGGAGTATGCGTTGCACGGTGCTGGGGCTCAGCAGACGTGCAGTGAACAAGCACTGGGATAGTTTTGCCCTCTTGAGCCCTTCATGGTAATGAAATGGCTGCCCAGCACTCTCTCCATCTCATCTTCCAGCTATTGATAAAACTGGTCCCCAGACATCCAGGATCACAGTTAAAAAATGGGCCCCAAGCTCCCCTGAGCACTAGAGGAACAGGGTTGGGACGGGGTAAGGCCACATCAGATAAGATGGCTGTGTTCTATCAGCTTCTGATCCATACCCTGAAAAAGGCTGGTGTCATTCCCACGGGCCCTTAGGATATCATAGTTTTTCTCAGGTATGGTTAATTTGCAGATTTTAGTGATAAAGCTAGTTTTAAAATGTGGCAAGACGGCCAGCGAGATGGCTCTGCAGATAAAGGTGCTCGCCTCCTACCTGATGACCGAGACTGAGCTCTAGAACGCACATGGTGGAAGGAGAGACTTGACTCCAGCAAGCTGTCCTCTGACCTCAGTATTCCCACTGTGACACACCTGTACACACGTACACCTGCATACACCTGTACATACACACCTGTACACACAAATAAATAAAGCTATTTTACAAAATGTGGCAAGAGAGGGGCAGGGGAGATGGCTCAGTTGGTGAAGTCCCTGCCTTGCAGAACCCGAGTTCCATGCCCAGAGCCCACATAATAAGCTGGGCATGGTGGTATACAATTGGAATCCCAGCATTGGGGAGGTAGAGACAGATCTGTGGGGTTCTCTGGCCAGCCAGTCTAGTCTACTTGGCAATGAAAGAAACAAGGTGAATGAGGTCTTGTGGCCCACACCTTTAATCCCAGCACTTGGGAGGCAGAAGCATGCAGCTGCCTCTCTAGAGATGGGGCTAGATTTATAATCTCCCAACTTGAGGCAATCTTTCAGGGCTTGCAGAATCATTTGTTCCTAGCAGAGACTCCATGGCTCTCCATGCAGTGATGAAATCAGAGGAATCCATGCTCCTTTGCTCTGCTCTGTGGAGCCTGCAGAAGCTGGAGGGCAAGTCACCTGCCTGGATGGGGGCAGGTAGTGGAACCCGCTGGCCTTGAGAAGCCCACAGGCAATAAAAACCTGCTCTGCAGCCACCTGCCCCTACCCTGCTTGCTGCACCTCAGGCCATTGTGGTCTTGACTCTGGGAACATAAGACAAAAATTAATTTTTAATCATGCAGGTAGGTCATACCCAGACACATTCATCTAGAAAACGAAATTATTTTAACATTTACGGAACTGCGCCACCCTGTTTGGGTGTTGCGCTCCTCTGTCCTGTCAGTTCGCTCGTGCCCTTCCTTCAGTCTTCACCCTCCAAGCCCAGCAGCTGAGGGAGTGTGGTAAACAGGGTTGACAAACCAAATCTTTTGCAATTTGCTTTGTCATCCAACAAAATGTGTCTTGTTGCATCCTGGCTCTGTGAGTAACTGCTGCACAGCGTTCCCTGTGGTCAGGCTGCTACAGAGGGCTACTTCAGGAGGGCCCAAATTTTTACTCTTAAACGGGGCAATGAATGTCACCACTGCCAAAGTGCCCTCCAGTGCTGGTGTAGACTTAAGTGGGCTTAAGCACTGCAGGAGAGCACTCAAGCTTTCCATAAGTGACATAAAGACTTTGTCAGGGGACTAGAGAGAGATGGCTCAGTGGTTTCATGCACAGGCTGCTCTTGCATGGGACCCAGGATCAAATCCCAGCACCCACATTGTGGCTAACAACTGTCCATAGCTGCTGTTCCAGGGGATCTGGCTCCTGACCTACATTGAAGCACATTTAATCCTGCACTTGGGAGGCAGAGGGAGGTGGATCTCTGTCAGTTCAACATAGGTCTACATAGCGAGTTCCAGGCCAGCTTGGGCTTGCCTGTCTCAAAAAGACCAAAAATTACATATTTATTTTTATGTGTATGAATATATTGCCTCCATGTATCTAAGTGTTGTGCAAAGCCAGCAGAAGTCAGAAGAGGGTGTTGGATCCCCTAGAACCAGAGTTATAGATGGCTGTTAGCTGCCACATTTGTTCTGGGAACAGAACCTTGGTCCTCTGCGGGAGCAGCCAGTGCTCTAACCACTGAGCAGACTCTGTAGCTCTTGTTATTACATTTATTTATTTATAGATATTATGTAGTCTAGGCTGGCCTTGAGTCCTAAGTGCTGGGATTACAGACATGTGCCATCACATCTCGTGGCTATATATATATATATATATATATATATATATATATAAATTTTTTTTTATCTTTTCAAAACAGGGTCTCCCTGTAGTCCCAGCTGTCCTGGAACTCACTCTGTAGACCAGGCTGGCCTTGAACTCACACAGATCCTGCCTGCCTCTGCCTTCCAAGTGCTAGGATTAAAGGCATGAGCCACCATGCCCAGCTCTATTTATATATTTTTATACATAGGATTTAAAAATTTCAGAGAGACTTCCAGGAGGTCCCGGAGTTCACATAGTTCTCTTCTCTGCACTGAGGACTCTGCTGATCCATCAGGACAGCGTCAGCTCTGGTTCCCAGACCACTGTGGACTAGAACACAGCTCAGGAGGGAAAATGGAGGGAGCAGCACATCAGGATGGACATTTGGCAAATGCCCTGGAACTGAATGAAGCAAACAGAAACCAGGAAGCAGAACATCTCCAAGCAGGTGCTGCCTCCACAGTATGGAGTGACTGGGAAATCATGGCACTTTTCCAGGAATGGGAAGCACTTGAACATGAAGTTGGTCACTCATGGAACACTGAATGGAAAGCTAAAGTCATTTCTGATCATCTCCAAGAGAAGGGTGTGAACAGAAATTGGGATGCATGTCTCCACTTTATGAAGACAATGAAATATGTGCACTGGATCTTATGTAACGAGAGGCCAAAGAGCCAACCCTTGTTTTGTCCACATGCAGAGGCCCTGTACAGGACCCTGGGCTACCCACAGAGGATCAGCTACTTTCCAGGTCCTCTCCACCATGGTGCTGTTTTATTCCCGGTGCATCCTCAGTCTCTACCATTGTCTGGGAACTTCACAGCTCCTGTGTCCACCATGGTACAGGGTCCTCCAGCATTTCAGTGCCAGACCATCTACATGAGTCCTCATCTGGCATTTCCACACCAGCCTCCAGCCATGGACCCAGGTTTGCCAAGTAACCAGCAGCCTTGCTCAACCACTAACAGACCATCAAGATCCTCCATTGTAGGAATGAAACTTTGCCCGGCTCGAGGCAAGGACCTGTAAGACCTGTCCCAAGGAACCTCTAAGAGTTATCTGATAACTCTGTGGGCATTCAGTTGTCTTTGTGAGTTATCTATAGCTCTATGAGGTCGGGATATTGCAGTGTTTTTCCTGTCTCGCTTACCTCTTCAAAGTTCCAGAACCAGATGGCCCCTTCTCTTGAGTTATTGAGGACAATGACACATCTCTAGTTTACTGGTTGCATAAACAGGAACTCTGAAGCCCCCTGGTAGGAGCCAAGGTGGCTCGCCCTTCCCTTCCTCCTGCCCCGCCCCCCACATCCTTGCCCAGAGCACAGTAGCTTTTGGTATATAAACACACTTCTGGCATGAATAAAACTGAGTCTATCTCCCAGAAAAAAAAATTTTTTTCAGACAATTTAATTAAATTTGCATTATTTTGTTTATATTTTTCTTTTTCCTTTTTGGTCTTTTTTGAGACAGGGTCACCCTTTAGTCCCAGCTGGCCTGGAACTCACTCTGTAGACTAGGTTGGCCTTGAACTCACAGAGATCCGCCTGCCTCTGCCTCCCAAGTGCTAGGATTAAAGGTGTGTGCCACCACACCTGGTTTAAAGATAGTTCTTAGCTGCCATGTGGGTGCTGGGGATCAAACCCAGGTCCTCTGCAAGAGCAGTTGGTGCTCTTAACCGCTGGGCCACCTCTCCAGTCCTTTTGGTCTTTTTCTTTAAAGAAAATTTTTTTTTATTAATTTTATTTCTTTCTGTATGTGTATGAATGTACTGTCTGCATGCAAGTTTGTGCACCCGTGTCGTGCAATGCCACGGAGGTCAGAAGAGGGTTTCGGATTCCCCTGGAACTGGAGTTCTCCTGGATTGGAGTTTCAGATGGTTCTCAGCTGCCATGTGGTGCTGGGGATCGAACCCGGGTCCTCTGTAAGAGCAGTTGGTGCTCTTAACCGCTAGGCCATCTCTCCAGCCCCCTTTTGGTCTTTTTCAAGCAGGGTCTCCTTTTAGTCCCAGCTAGCCTGAACCTTGTAATGTAGACCAGGCTGGCCTTGAACTCCCAGAGATCTACCTGCCTCTGCCTCCCTAGTGCTGAGATAATGCATGTTCAGAACAGACACAATTTTTTTCTGAGTGTTTTTGACCCAGGGGTATTTGCAAAGCGAGTATCTGGTTAAGAAATAAGAATATGTAAGGGGCTGGAGAGATGGCCTAGCGGTTGGGAGCACTGACTGCTCTTGAAGAGGACCCAGGTTCGATCCCCAGCACCCACATGGTGGCTGAGAACCATCTTTAACTCCAGTTCCAGGGGAATTGGACATCCTCTTCTGACCTCCACGGCATTGCACAACATGGGTGCACAAACCTACGTGCAGACAGTACATTCATAGACATAAAGACAGTACATTTATAGACATAAAAAAAATAAAATAAAAACAAAAAATCAAGTTTTTTTTAAAAACAAGAATATGTAAATAATTCTGGGGGGGTTTTGGATTTTTTTTTTTTTTTTTGGTCTTTTTAAGACAGGGTTTCCCTATAGCCTCAGCTGGCCTGGAACTCACTATATAGACCAGGGTGGACTTGAACTCACAGAGATCTACCTGCTGGGATTAAAAGTGTGTGCCACCACACCTGGAGTAAATAATTCTTAAAAAATTTTTTTTATAATTCTTAAAATTTTATAATTAGGGTCCAGCCTGGTGGTGCAAACTTCTAATCTCAGTTACTTTGGGGGCTGAAGCAAGAGTATGGCAAGTTCAAGACCCGCCTGGGCTTCAGAACAAGTTCAAGTCCAGCCTGGGGAGTTTGATGAGTGCTGCCAGTGGTAGAACATTTGCCTAGAGGCCCTGGGTTTGATCCTCAGGGGTGGCAAAAAAGAGTCATAATTAGGGTTAAAGAACATTTTTTTTTTCTTTTTAACAAAAACGGTATGAAGAGACCATGAAATGGGCTTGTGCTTGACAAATCAGCACAGAAGCTGCCCAGCATCACTCGTCACTAGGAAAATTCGAAGTGAACGGCCATATGAACACACCCTGCAGGAGAGTGGCTGACATGGGAAGGTGCTGGCGAGCAAGGAGTTTGTGCCATTGTCTCCTCGCCAATGAGAACTCACAATCAGATGACCACCTTGAAAACCAGTTTGGGGATCTTTAGCCACATAAACCATTCAATTAGCCACAGAACCTAGGATTTGCACCTCCAGATAGTTTCTAGGAGAAATTAAAATGCCCATGAAAGATCTGTGAATATTCATAGATATTTTAAAAGATCTTCCTCCTCTTCCTCCCCTCCTCCTCCCCTCTTCCTCTTCCTCTTCTCCTCTTCCTCCCCTCCCTTCCTCCTCCTCCTCCTCCTCCTCCTCCTCCTCCTCCTCCTCGCCTTTCCCTGCCTTTCAGTTGGGATGACTGGATGACCAACCAGGAACTTCGTGAATGAAGGATCCAGTTAGCAGGGAGGGAATGTTTCTGACACACCAGTCTGAGGAACCATGAGGATGCGGTCCCCAAAAAAAAGCCAGAAAACAAATTGGAGGAATACACGCTTCAAATACAGAGACCTGCCGAGCAATAGTACGGGGTCCATAGGACTATCCCCATTCAATCAAAGACATAAAAATAGAAAACAAATGACTAAAAGCCTTGGGCTTGCTAGGCCATCTCTCCAGCCCCCTGGGTGCTGTTTCTAAGTGAACAACAGAGCCCAGCTAGCAGCTGGCTCTTTGGGGCCCAATCCTGTACCACAGAGGGCAAAACACACTTTGGAATGTCAGAATTTATTGAGACCCAAATTTCATACAAACACTTCATTCATTTTATAAGGTAAGTAACGTGTTGTAAGTCTTTCGTTGACCGTTTTTTTTTTTTTTTTTTTTGTTTATGTCGTTTTTGAGAGGTTCTCCCTGTAGCCCCAGCTGTCCTGGAACTCGCTCTGTACAGGCTGGCCTTTGACTCACAAAGGAGAGCCGCAGGCCCTCTGCCTCCCAAGTGCTAGAGATTAAAGGGCTTCGCCGCCAGGCCCCTTTCTTTACTTTTTTGAGATGGGTCTCCCTGTAGCCCAAGTTGGCTTGGACCTCCCTATGTAGACCAAAGGTTGGCCTTAGACTCACAGAGCTCCACCTGCCCGGGGCGTTCCTGAAGTGGCTGGGATTAAGTTGTGGGCACAATTCCTGGCTTTTGTTGTTTGTATTTTGTGAGAGGCTCTCAACTAAGTGCCCTAGAACTGGTCTTGAACTCATTCTGCCCTCCAGGAGGACTTTGTCTGAATTTGCAGTCTTCCTCCCTCACCCTCCCAGGTTGGTGGCATCATAGGTAGGACGGCACGACCAGGCCCCAGCTTGGAGATGGTTAAGCAGCATATCCAGGCTTAGTGTTAATGTTCCAAAAGTGTCTTCCAGCCTCCTCTCACAGCAACATTTATCAATCTCAGTTCTAAGATTGTGAGCTTGGAATGCTGACCTGTTTACCCAGGCCTGAGGGGTGCTGATCCGGTCAGCTACAGAATCTTTTAGAGCCAGCCCAAGAGAGAAATCACAACCAGCAAAGAAAGCCTTAGAACCCAGACTTCCCAGGCCCATGGGAGCCTACACTCAGCAGGATGCCAGACTTGGGGCCACAGGATTTAATGTTTTGCCCAGCTGGGCAGCAAGCCCCCCCCCCCTTGCTGGGCCCTGATTTCTCCTTCCTAGCCCCATCCCTCCCCTGTGGATGGGACCGTTTTACCCTATTGCATTACAATACTAAAGCATGCACTTGCGTCGGATTAGGGCAAGGACCTCCTCTGAGTTGTGTCACCAATCTCCACGAGACTATTTGGACTTGAACTTTTAGTTCTCTGGCGACTCTTAGAAGTGGACTGAAAGCATTCTGTATTGTGAAGCAGTCAGGACCCTACAGGAAGGTCAGGGTAGAATATCATAGAGTAGCTTCCAGGGGATTGGGACCCTGGTCCCTTCCCTATCCTCACTTCCCCTAGCTAGGATATTTGCTGCACTGCTAGGGTCCCTGACCCCAGGGGAAGTCTCACACAGAAACCAAAAACCTGCTCTTTTAGTTATATATTTTTGTGTTTATTGTGCAGGAATGTAAGGCCTACGAATGTATGGTTAGTGAAGCCTGTATCGTGGGCAAAACTCGGGAGCGGTTGGAAGAGGGGGGCATCAGATTCCCCCCCTGAAAACTTGGCGTCACAGAACAAGTTGTTAGCCACATGGTGGGTGGCTGGGTATTGAACCTGGTTCCGCTGCAAGAGAAACCAGAGCTCTTTAACCGGTTCGGAGCCTGCTCTCCAGAGCCCCCACCTGCTCTCTCTGTAAGTTGATCATCTCAAGGCATTTGTTACCAGTAAACGAAAGCTGACTAACACGGCACCTTGGTGATTGTTCTGGAACTCGCTTTTTAAATCCTGTGAAGGTTACCTTCCATGAAGAAACAGGCACAAGCCTGTTTACCGCTGTACTGACAAGGGAGTCAGTCTGCTTGGAAACAGGGTTTGAGTGCCCGCACAGGGTTAGGCCCCAAATGTCACTAAGAGTCAGGGTCTGCCTTGGCAAAACCCAAATTCCTAGGCATTGCTGGAGAATATTTTCTTCAGAGACCAGCTTTGAGACTGTGACAGCCCTTCGACATTCCCTCTGACTGGCCACAGTCAGACAACCTCTTTGCAGTTTGATTTCGGGGAGGCTTACAGATCACCACTGTGACGGGGAAAGAGCTAATATTGTTTAAGGGGCGTTCTCCATGAGGAAGGGAAGGGTAAAGCTTGCCTGGATCCTATTAAGTCTCTGTGGAAGCCTGAAAGGAATGCCCCATTGTGCCTCTGTGTTTTTTGTACGTGTAGTTCAGAGGTTGGGGGGACTAGGGTGGCTCACAGCCACTATGGTCAAGCACATGGAAATTGGGATTTGAACCAGATCCCTTGATCCAGGCTCAGATGCTTTGATCTCAACATTCCAGCCGGCTATGGAGAATGGAATGTGAATCACAAATTAACCTTCAGTTTCTGTTCCTTTCCTTCCTTTCCTTCGCTTCCTTCCTTCGTTCCTTCGTCCCTCCCTTCCTTCACTTCCTTCCTCCCGCCCGCCCTCCCTCCCTCCGTCCCTCCCTCCCCTCCCCCCCTCCCGTCCCCCCCTTCATTCTTCCTTCGTTCCTCCTATCCGTCCTTCCTCAGACATGCAGCTTTCTCGCCCGTAAGTGAACCTACTGGTCAGTGAATCAGGTTGACTGTATTTGAATGAATCTTCATCAGGAGTGTGGAGACAGTGCTGTCCAAGGCTGAGCCGCGCTGGGAGTGGACATCTTGGGGAAGGAGGGGATCAAAGTCTATCTGAATTATAGAGTCTCTTGTGTGGGCCCTGCTCTCTCTGGAAGCTCCTACATAGTGGGTTCCCTCTGTCCCCAGTTCCCCTGAATTTAAAAGATGCCTGACCTGGCACTGCCCTGTCCCTGTACCACCCAGCTGCCTCTGGCCCAGGCAGGCTTGTGAGGAAGTACAGAGATGGAAAGATGAACTAAGTAATTAGGTGAATGAATGGTGGCTACAGAGTGGAAATCCGTTTTCTTTTCCTCTGCAAAGAAAGTCCAGCTGAGCAGGATGGGAGGGGCCTGGGAAAGGTATTTCCACCGTGGCTTGACTTGTTAGATTAGTAGAAATGGCCTTGCATGGGCTGGAGAGATAGCCTAGCGGTTAAGGGGAGCATCCGACTGTGCTTCAGAGGAATCGTTCGTCCGCCAGCAGCCCACATGGTGGCTGAGAACCGGCTGTGAACCCAATTCCAGGAGACTCCAATTCCAGGGGAACCAGACCCGCGTCGGACCGTGGCATTGGCACGACACGGGTGCACAAAAACCTGCATGCAACAGTAACATGCCACAAAAAAAAAAAAAAAAAAAGGCCTTGCAGCTGGGCCGAGTGTCAACGTCGTGAAGCCAGCACGAGGGAGGCAGAGGCAGGCGAGCCAGCCTAATCTAAAGTGAGTTCCAGGCCAGGTCTACAGAGTGAGTTTCCAGCCAGCTGGAGAATAGGGGAAAACCCTGTCTCGAAAAGACCAAAAAAAAAATGGCCTTGCGAGTCTGTCCCTAGCAGGAGTTATGGAAACCCTCAAGGAGCATGGAGGGCAAAGGCAGCATCAGGAGGGGCCCGGCAGGGTGAGCGGACGCTGCTGGGAGGCAGCTTCTTGGTGAGAACTGCCAGGGTTGGTCCTGGCGGCCCCTGCCGGTGGCCTCTTCCCTCTTTCCTTCTTTTAGCATCGTCCCCCCATCGGTGGGAGAAGCTCAGCCACTTGGCCTCTGACTTGATCGCTACGGCAATCTGTCCAGATTGAGGAGAGGAAGGGAGGCGGGAGAGGGCTGCTGCATCCCGAAGCTCGCTGCGAAGGCCAGCGCTCCTGGCGCGGGCAGAGCCACATCGCTGAGACAACGCTTTAAGGAAGGAGGCACCACTGCAACCTGGCAGGAGAAGGGTTTGGTACAGTGGATCACACGGAGTACAGGCCCATGGGGAACCGAGTCTTGCAAAAATGCAGAGACTTTCTGGATCTAAAAGCCCCTTCCACTTAGAGAGAACTTGCCAGGAAACAAATCTTCAGACCTCTGCACACACCACCCAACAAAGGCCAGTCACCAATGTAGAAGAGGCACTCTTCCTCTGGAGCCCTGGGAAGGCGTGAGCCCTCCTCCGGATCTTTGGCAGGACCTGCAGAACCTGCTGCTACTCTGCCTCCCACTCAGCTCTCTGCCTCACCTTGTACCCGTAACCTCCACCCCTGGTCACAGAATGAACACAGAAGGCTGTAATGAGTGCATAGCCACATGCCTGGGCATTGCTCTGGCACTGAAAAAAAAAAGGATTTTTACAAGTGAACCCTGATCCTGTGTGCTGGGAATCTAGTAGAGGGAAGTAAAATGGAAGGAAGAGGTTCTTATTTTATGGAGTGAGCAAGGAACGCCTCACTGGAGACGGCCATCTGAGCCCTGGAAGAAGGGAAAGGGCAGGCCGGAGTTCTGGGACAGCCTGGCAGAGGGAGAGGCCAGGGAATGAGGGAGGTCAGTGTGGTGACCAGGATGGAGAGGAAGAAGATGGAAGCACACAGTGTTCACAACACGGCCTACCCCCCCTGAGTGACAATGGGAGGTTCTGGTCCTTTGATGGCAGATCTGCACCTTTGTTTAGAAATTTCAGTGCCGCTCCCGGCTGCTCCGAGTACAGAGTGCGTAGTGGTAAAGGGCAGGTTCTGTGGTAGAGGAGTGATCCCCTGGTAGTGTCCAGGTAGAGGACAGAGGCTATGTTACGTCAGTCCTGTGGCAGAGTTGGACAGAAGGAAGCCATACTTGGTAGTATAGGCCGATGGTTGTTCTGATGCAGCCGTATGTCTGAGGAGACAAACAAGGGCCATGTACGGACTCTGCGTGGACAGCCCCAGCCATCACGATATGGCGCCGTGCGAGAGAAGTGAAGGACTGCAGAAGTGCGTTTCTCTGGAAATAGCGCGCTAGTGGGGTATGGTGTGGACTACTATGATGCCCGGGTACCCTCCATGTGGATGAACTCGAAAGGCTAGGGCGTCTCAGGGTTCAAGTCCAACTCTGCCAGAAACACAGGGAGGCTCCAGCTAGAATAGGTGTTGGAAGCTGTAAGCCTGGCTGAAAACTCCCAATTTTATTTATTTATTTATTGATGTTATATTTTGTTAATTTATTTATTTATGTTTTGTCTTTTTTTTTTTTTTTTTTTCCCTATAGCCCCAGCTTTCCGGGAATTTCACTATGAGATCAGGCTGGCCTGAACTCATAAGACCGCCTGCCCTGCCTGCCTCCCAATGCTGGGATTAAAGGCGTGTGCCACCAAATTCATGGCATTGACCAACCTCAGTGGGCCCTTGGGAAGGCAAGCTGAAGACCTGAGCACTGGAACACCTTAGCTTGTTTGGGGACTAGGAGATGACGGGGCAGCAGACACAGGACAGCAAGAAGTAGCAGCCGGGGCAGGAGGCGTGAGAAAGAGTCGCTCTCCAAGGACCAGGGGACCAACTAGTTCAAATCCCTGAAGGTGAGGAATTGTTTGGCAAAGTTTGCTAGGTGACTTAAGATAGGCCTGTTGCTGTGCGACTGAAGGGGTAAGATGGATCCGCCAGAGAGGTCAATACACAGGGAGGTCAGGAATTGACCCGAACAGGTGACCCCAGAGATAGTTTTATTTATTATGAGTACTGTATGTGTATAAGTGTACGTGTCTGCATCAGTGGTGTGGCACCGTGTTAGGCACGGCCCGCGGGTTCAGGAAATGGCGTCGTCTCCCCTGGCACTGATCTCCTGGCCTTGGAGGTTTCAGACGGGGTTTCCAAAGCCGCCATGTGGGGTGCTGGGAGGGATCGAACCCGGGGGTCCAAACGCGTAAGAGCATCTGTCGCTCTTAACCGCTAGGCCACTCTCCAGCCTGAATATTTTTGAAAGAGTGTTAACTGTAAATGAGAGGGGAGTGATGCAGCGGTCGAAGTGGGCCATGGAGGGCTGGTGGGATAGTTCAGTGGGCAAGCCTGATCTCCTGACTTAGATCCTGGGAACTCAGGAACCCAGGGAGGTGAGAACTCATTCCCATACAATGTCCGCTGACCGCCACCTCATGTCAGGACACAGTACGCGGCACACACACACATGCAATAATATATTGGGAGCAAGAATTAGAAGACAATTGTTCATAGGGAAGTGCACGATGCTTATAAGGTGGGAAAGACTGATTAATACAGAAAGGACACATTAGCGTGACCAGCCTTGGAAGATAAACAGAGATTCTGACGGCAGAATGGAGAGACAACCGGCGGCGTCGAAGAGGGAACCAAGCGAATCGAACGCCCAGCAGTATTGCATCAGGCAGAAAGGCTGCGAAGGACCAAACTTAAGATCATCTATTTCCCAACATGGATTTAGTCCCCATATCCATAGAGAAGTAGCATCACAGACCCTGGGACTTCGTAATGGCCCAGACTAGACAGTAGCCTATGGATGGCTATTCAAGTTTTTAGCATATACAAGTAGCCGCCCCCCCATCACGGGAGGTCTAACCAAAACATGTAACGCCCCTAAATAAACCACGTTCATTGGACCAGGGAGCCCCTGCCCATCAGCGGAGTTTTCTTTGTTTTTTGTTTTTCTTTTTCTTGCGTTCACTTATAAAACCCTCACTACTGGACCTCCTTTTGTTTGTTTTTTTTTTTTTTTTTGTCTTTTTGAGACAGGGTCGCCCTGTAGCACAGCTGTCCTAGAAACTCACTCGGTTAACAGGCTGGCCTTGAACTCACAGAGATCTCCCGCCTCTGCCTCAAATGCTGAGATTAAAGCGTGGCCGCCACCAAACCTGGCTCCTCCTCCTCTTGATCCCACATTTCATTGTGGGATTCCTGCTCATGAGACAATAGCTCAGAGGAGAAAAAGAAATCCACAGCATTTCCAGAGGCTCAGCTCCGCTTCTAAGGGGCGGGTTGACATGGGTTGGAAGCAAGGGCAGTTAGCATAGTCAGTGCTCTCTAGCTGGGGTGGGAAGTAGATAAGTAGATTTAACTGGTGTGAAGAGTGGAGTGAAGCAAGAGAGGCCAGTGGAATTAGGGTGTTATTAGTGGGTTATTAGAGGAACAAGGAGACATCTAAACTGTGTGACAAGGGACGGGGAGATGGGAAGAAGACGGAAGGTGGCAGCCTTGAGAGACTGAGGATTACAGGAGCTGGGGATCCAGAGTGAGGGAACAGAGCTGGCAAAAGCAATGTAGTAGAAGGCCCAATGCCAGAGAGGATGCTAGAGATGAAGGGGCTCTGCTAAAGTGTTCTCTGTCAGCCTGACAAACCAGACTCACTTGAACCGTGGGCCTCTGGCCATGCCTGTCTGGGGTTGTCTTGATTGTATAAATGAGGTGAGAAGACTGGTCCACTGTGGGTGGGGGGCCATTCCCTGACTGGTGTGTAAAAATGGAGAAATGGCCAGGCATGTGAATGCAAGCGGTTAATCCAGCACTCAGGAGCAGAGGTGGCCAGATCTTCTGGGAGTTCAAGGCCAGCCTGGTCTAACAGAGATGAAGTTCCCAGCCAGCTGGGCTACAGGAGACTCTGTCTCAACCCCCCCCCCCCCAAAAAAAGGAGCAGAAGCAGATGGCAGGAGCCTGGCAGCAATCCTTACAACATGACAAGCCCCAGGGCAAGCAGTGTTTCCCTGGAAGCCTGGGTTACAGAAGTGGGTGTCCCAGCCAACAAACAGACACAGGTGACCCTTTCTACTGTAGCCTCTAAAGTCACACACTGATTGATATTTGTACGGGAATCTTTTGTCTGGTTCAAGAAAAGGGACATGGACTTGACTTCCTGATGGAAGGAAGGTCGAAAAACTCAACCTAGGCTTCTGTGTCACACTCCTTTGTTAGAGACCTGTTCTAGTTTTTTTGTATATGTATGTAATTTTTGTATGTGTATATAAATCTGTCTCATTGTAGGTTTGTGCACCGTGTGTCGTGCAATGCCATTGGAGGTCAGAAAGAGGGCGTCGGATTCCTCTGGAACGTAGTTAAAGATGGGTCCCAGCTGCCATGTAGGTGCTGGGATCGAACCTGGGTCCTCTGCAAGAGCAGTCAGTATGCTCTTAACCACTAAGGCCATCTCACTCTACACAGCCCTCAAGTTTCTTTCCTAAATTGGCTTAGCTGTGACAAAACAGTCTGATCAATTCCAGCTTGGGGAGGAAAGATTTGTCTTTCATCTGCCAGGACCCAATTTGTCACTTAGGGAGCACATTAGGAGCTCAGGCAGAGACGGAGCTAAAAGCACGAGGCCGTAGAGCACCTGGCTTTAGTGGGTGCTTCAGGCCCTTGCCTCACTGCTTTCTTTTTTTTTTTTTTTCTTTAATTTTATTTATTTTTATGTTAAGGAAGCGTACTGTCTGCATGTAGGTTGTGCACCCGTGTCTTGCAATGCCACAAGGACAGAAGAATGGTGTTGGGATTCCCGCTGAACGGGAATCAATGATGGTTTCTCAGCTGCCATGGTGTGGGTTGGGGATTCGAAACCCAGGTCCTCTGCAAGAGCAGTTGTGCTCTAACTGGCTAGGCCATCTCTCCAGGCCCAGCCGGCTTTTCTTTTGTTTTTTTTTTTTTCTTTTAATTTTATTTATTTATTTTTTATGGGTATAAATGTTTACTGTCTGCAATGTAGGTTTGGTGTACCCATGTCGTGCAATGCCTGGAGGGTCAGAAGAGGGTGTGGATTCCCCTGGAACGGGAGTTAAAGACGGTTCTAGCCGCCATGTGTGGTGCTGGGATCGACCCGGGTCCTCGGAAGAGCAGTCAGGCTCTTAACTGTTAGGAGGGCCATCTCTTTCAGCCCCCACCCTGCTTTCTGTATATAGTACACAACTCGCTAGGTTGCACTGCCACAGTCAGCTGGGGCTTCCCCATCACCGGATCAAGAAAATACCCCACAGACATGAGCCCAAGCCAGTCCAATGGCAGCAATTCCCCATTTGTGGCTCCCTCAACCCGGGATGTATCAGTTGAACTAAACATCCAGCACAGGACCTGAGCTGCTTTCTGTGTTCCGGTCTGTGTGTGCACTCACTGCAACAGCAACCCTAGTGGGGGCTTGCCAACTCAATCACATGACCCCTCCATAGCCAGGCAGAGGGGTGAAAGAGGTAAAGGAATGGCGAGTCAGGGACTGCTCACACTCTCTAAAGGACGTAGCCACCTGTTCACACTGGCCAATCCCTGTCCCAAGGGAGGTAGGCCCAGAGTTGCCAAAGCTTGCCGTTTCTGAAGGGTTCTGAACTCAATGCATTAAAACTTACTAATTTTAAGGGGGGGGGGGGGGTACCCTAATGCAGGTCACTTGATGTACCTATCTCAATAAATAGTTACAGGATTAAAAAAAAAATTTAGGGGCTAGAGAGGTGGCTCAGAAGTTAAGAGCACTGACTGCTACTTAACAGAGGACCCGGGTTTCGATTCCAGCACCCACATGGTGGTGGCTAATGACCATCTGTATTTTCAGTTCCAGGGGAATTCCACCCCCTCTTCTGACCTCCACAGCATTGCCGACAAGAGGCACCTAATTACAAGCAGACAGTACACTCCATAAACATAAAAAGATGAAAATAAATAATAAACAGAGTCAAATCAAATCTACTCCACCTTTACAAATGGAACAACAAAGCCTGGATAACAACACATCTGTTTACAGTACGGCTTACAGAATAGATTAAGCCCATTGTTGAGACTACAGCTCAGGAAAAAAAATAATTTTTTTTTTTTTGGACAGGGTCTCCCCATAGCCCCCAGCTGGCCTGGAACTCACTCTAGGTAGACCAGGTGGCTTGAACTCACAGAGATATGCCTGCCTCTGCCTCTGAGTGCGGGGATCAAAGGCATTGTGTACCACCCCCACACCCAGCTGTAAATACAGTTTCTTAGCCACCATATGGGTGCTGGGAACAACCCAGTCCTCTGCAGAGAGCAGTTGGCACTCTTAACCACTGAGGCCCAAATCTCTCCAGCCCCTAATTTATTAATTTATTGTCATGAATATAATGCGTGATGTAAAGGCACCTGTGTTGTGGGGATGCCTTTGAAGGTCAGAAGTTCACTGCTGAAGGAACTAAGTACCTGCCTCACAGGTGATCAAGGAAGCTGGAGACGCCCACAGGCGATCTGGTGCCAAGTAAGACACAAGCTATCATTCTGGTGCAGAAATCATACCTTGACATACCCTGTAGGGCTGTGGGTTTTTGTAAGTTTGTTTGTTTAGTGGGGAAGCTGTGTTTTTTAGAACACTTTTGCAGTTTAAAAAAAACACACTGCAAAGCAAAACGAGAAACAACAAAAAAAACCCCACACTGCATGCCTTAAATCCCAGCAATCTGATGCATTGTCAGCAGATCTTTGTGAATTTAAGCCGCTTGGTCTACATAGTAAGTTCGAACATCGGGGCTACAGCTCAAAAAGACAAAAAACAAAACAAGGGGTTTGAGAATGGCTCGGTGGTTAATAGCACCGATGGCGCTTGCAGAGGACCTGGGTTCCATCCCAACACCCACAGACGGCTAAGATCCATCTTTAACTCCCAGTTCAGGGGAATCCGACGCCCTCTTCTGAACCTATGTGGCATTGTGCATGAACACGGGTGTACCAACCTTACATGCAGACAGTACACCAAACACATAAAAAAATATAAATAAAAAAATTTAAAACAAAAAACCCCCCACATTTGCCAAAACCAGCTCTAAAATATAGGGAAGGAAACCTAAGGATTTGCATGGTCTTTGGGAAACATCACAACTTCATGACTTTAGACCATTTCATGGGAAACTGGATATAAAGGTGTGTGACTCCATGTGGAACTGTGGCCAGGGACAGCAAGGAACACAGGGAAGCCAGGCTGGGGGGCGGGGTCGGCCCTGGAGACAAGCAACCGGCAGCTCTGCTGTTGCTCCTTCTCCGATGTAAAGACCTTTGGAAGTTTTGACAGGCAGCTGGGTGTGTCAATCTTTGCTGGGAAGGGAGGGAAAGAGGAGATGGTAGTTCACCTAACCAGCTAGCTGCAACTCCAAGCTTTATGACTTCTAGGGTAAAGTACACTGCAGTGCTGGGCACCCCTGAGGCCCTTCTGGGGATGAAGACTTCAGTATTCAGCCTCCTGTTCTTCCCAGTTCCCCTTGGGCCACTGGTTCCCAGTGCTGGGAACCTGGAGGTGGCAGCGTATTGTGTGTGTGTTGTGTGTTGTGTGTGGTGTGTGTGTGTGTGGTGTTGTCTCTGTGTGTGTCTGGTGTTGTCTGTGTGTGAAGGGGGAATCTGTACAGAAGGGTGTGTATCCTCCGAGAGTTTTCTCATGAACCCCAGGTTTGGACCTAGATTTGCCTGACTGCAAGCTCTACCACTTACAGGTAGATGTTTCTAGCTAATAAATGGCCTTCATTTTTCAGTAAGAACTTAGGCTAGCTTCTGGTCTCTCCCAAATCACAAGTCATGTGCTTCCCCCTCAGAGGTAGAAATTCCGGGGGCTGGAGAGATGAACCTAGCGGGTTAAGAGCGCTGACACTCTAGCAGAGGAACTGGTTCGATCCCCAGCACCCACATGCACCGAGAACCGTCCTAAACTCCAATTCAGGAGAACTCCAAGTTCCAGGGCATCCAACACCCTCTTCTGACCCTCCCGCAGCGGCATTGCAACGTCAACGGATGCAAACAGACTTGCATGCGACAGTACATTCATACACAGACAGAAATAATAAAATTTAAAAAAATTAAGAATTCCTTCCCAGAAAAAAAAAAAAGTCGGGCGTGTTGACAACACGCTTTTAATCCTAGCACATTTTGGGAGGCAGACGCAGGTGGAGCTTTGTGAGTACAAGGCCACAAGGCCAGCCTGGCCTACAGGTTGAGTTCCAGGACAGCTGGGGTCTACAGGGAGACCTTGTCTCAAAAAAACCAAAAAAAAAAAAAAAAAAAAAAAAAAAAAGAAATTCCTGGCAGCAGTTCTGGGATTGCAGCCCTTTGTCCGCCACCACTGCCCCTTGCTCCGGCTCCCCACCAGGAGCACAGGGTGGCATAGGGTGGCTGGCCTGTGAGAATTACCCTGAGAAGCCTGCAGGCCATTTGCTGAAATTCTACAAATACTACTCCAAGACAACACCCAAAGGCCATACACAGGAGGAAAGGAACATTGTGGAACCTCTTGTAGAGCTCCTTATGAGGGGAGCTCAGATCTGCAAGGAGCCCACAGCCTTCACAGCAGTTCCTGTGCTGTAAACATGTGTGGCAGGGACAATTCAAGTTGCCTGTAGGGCCTCAGATCAAAGCAGCCATCCTTTGAAGTATGTGAGTGGACTACAGGAGTCCAGGAGTCTTCTCCTGCAGGAGATGTTTGGAGAAACAGCGGGGGAGTGAATAGGAGGAAACTGGTTGGGGCTGGGACGTGAGGCACACTGCAGGCTAAGGGTGTGGGCGGACTGGGTGATGAGCTCAGCCGGGCCCCTCAAGTTCTGAAGAGGAGGGCAATGAGGAAAGGAAGGGTCCGCACGGTGCCCAAGTCATAATAGTCCACGGAGCTCAGCCAACCTGACCACATCTGTCCTTTTTTTTTTTTGTTTTTTTTTTTTGGTGTGTTTTCGAGACAGGTCTCCCGTCGCCCCAGCTGCCCTGGAACGCACTCGTATACAAGGCTGGCCTTGAACTCACAAAGATCCGGCCTGCCTCTGCCTCCCAGTGCTAGGGCGCACACCGACACCGACCGGCAGCTGTGCGTTTTATTGTTGTTAACGTTGACGCGGCCAAACATGCCCGAGCAGCTTTCCTGGCCTTGCAGAGCCCTCCTTTCCTTGGTTCCTAGGTCACTGGCTAAGAGACCAGCAGATTGTCGCGACCTTGCCAGCCTTCCAGACCATGATATTTTAAGTTTCCAGGCAAAAAAAGGTTGGGATGAGATAGAGAACCTGGTATTCTTTCAGCGTTTCCTGAGGACCACTATGTACAGCTGGGTACTGTTCTACGTGCTTGGGACAAAGACCCCTAACTCTGGGTTGCTTCTAGTGGGATCAGGAAGGCAGTAAATCATGGCTACAAGAAGTGAGTAAATTAGGTCTGAAAGGCAGAGCTAGGAGGATCTGAGTGTGGGCGCGGCTGAGTTGGAGTGGTGACAGCTGGTAATCTGTGACAGAGCAGTTGGGAGCGGTAAAAGACATTTCTTGTGAGTCTCCAAGCCATCCAGGAGAGGTGGGGGTGCAGGGGGCAGGGACAGGCCTGGGAGTGTGAGGAGCAGGACAGGGATCAGGAAGCTGACCCAGAAGACACAATGCAGAGCGGGGCTGGTGGGTATCAGGGTCAGGTGCCCCGTCATGGTGTGTGCACCATCATGAGGACTTCTCCATGAGTGGACAGAGAGCCATTGCAGGCTGCCAGTGAGGTGCCACTGGGTGGTTTCTATTTGTAGAGAAGCTGATGGGGATGAGGTGGGACCCAGAAGAGCACCAGGAGTCAGGAGTGATACCCAATGAGAGGGGACAGCGCTTGGAGCAGGGCAGACTCTGGTGATAGCTGATGAAACCACCACTGGATTTCTGGATAGACTTGGTTTAGAATAAGGAGTCCAATTGGATTTATAACATTCCTTTAGAATAAGGAATTCAGAAGACCTCAGAAGACCACATCCTCAAACCAGTGGGAGGATGGAGTGTCAGTCAGTAGAGAGAGAAAGAGGAGGGGGAGTAGGATTGGAGGATGGAGTGCCCATCAGTGGACAGCAGGATTGGAGGATGGAGTGCCCATCAGTGGAGAAGGGGATTGGAGGATGGAGTGCCCATCAGTGGAGAGTGGGGTTGGAGGATGGAGTGCCCATCAGTGGAGAGTGGGGTTGGAGGAATGGANTGACAACTACTAACAAAACGTTAGGTTTGTCAACTACCTTTTTGATGATTTTTAAAGTCTACTCTTGCAAAAAAAAAAAAACTTTTCTGTCTTGATGCTCATGATCAAAAAAATGTTAAATGTGCAAGGATGCGTGTTTGTGGCTGTAGATTACTTTGCATCAAAGTTTGCCATCTTTTATTCTTCTTTTGATATTTACATTTTTCAAGTTTAGCTACCCATTTCTGAAATACAGCTCAAATAAACAACAGGTTTTTTTGGTCTGTGTGTGAGAGTGTGCATGCATGTGTATCTATTTGTTAGTGTAGGTGTGTGGGTGTGTGCATCCATGTGGACATCAGCTGTTCTTTCTTGATCACCCCCCACTTTTATTTATTTATTATTTATTTTTGAGACAAGGTCTCTGGCGGAACTTGACACTCTCCATTTGGCCAGGCTGGATAGCCAATGAGCTTCAGAGAGCTGCCTGTCTCCACCCACCCAGCTCCTATACTGGGGTTTCAAGTGCATGCTATCATGACTCCCTTTTTAAGGGGGCTGTGATATCTCAATTCAGGTTTTCCTACTTACATAGCAAACATCTTACTGGTTGGCCCATCTCACCAGCCCATCAAGAACATTTTTTATTTATTTATTTATTTTGGTCTTTTTGAGACAGGGTCTCCCTGTAGCCCCAGCTGTCCTGGAACTCGCTCTGTAGACCAGGCTGGCCTTGAACTCACAAAGATCCGCCTGCCTCTGCCTCCCAAGTGCTAGGATTAAAGGCATGCGCCACCATGCCCGGCTTCTTTTACTTTTTGAGATAGGGTCTCCCTGTAGCCCAAGTTGGCTTGGACCTCCCTATGTAGACCAGGCTGGCCTTGAACTCACAGAGCTCCACCTGCCTCTGCGTCCTGAGTGCTGGGATTAAAGTTGTGGGCACATTCCTGGCTTATTGTTGCTTTGTATTTTGGGAGAGGCTCTCACTAAGTTGCCTAGGCTGGTCTTGAACTCATTCTGCCCTCCAGGAGGACTTTGTCTGAATTTGCAGTCTTCCTCCCTCACCCTCCCAGGTTGGTGGCATCATAGGTAGGACGGCACGACCAGGCCCCAGCTTGGAGATGGTTAAGCAGCATATCCAGGCTTAGTGTTAATGTTCCAAAAGTGTCTTCCAGCCTCCTCTCACAGCAACATTTATCAATCTCAGTTCTAAGATTGTGAGCTTGGAATGCTGACCTGTTTACCCAGGCCTGAGGGGTGCTGATCCGGTCAGCTACAGAATCTTTTAGAGCCAGCCCAAGAGAGAAATCACAACCAGCAAAGAAAGCCTTAGAACCCAGACTTCCCAGGCCCATGGGAGCCTACACTCAGCAGGATGCCAGACTTGGGGCCACAGGATTTAATGTTTGCCCAGCTGGGCGCCCCCCCCCCCTTGCTGGGCCCTGATTTCTCCTTCCTAGCCCCATCCCTCCCCTGTGGAATGGGACCGTTTACCCTATTGCATTACATACTGAAGCATGCAGCTTGCTTGCTGATTATGCAAGGACTCCTGGCTGAGTTTGTCACCAATCTCCACAGAGACTTTGGACTTGGACTTTTAGTTCTCTGGCGACTCTTAGAAGTGGACTGAAAGCATTCTGTATTGTGAAGCAGTCAGGACCCTACAGGAAGGTCAGGGTAGAATATCATAGAGTAGCTTCCAGGGGATTGGGACCCTGGTCCCTTCCCTATCCTCACTTCCTAGCTAGGATATATTGCTTCACTGTGGGTCTGCACCCAGGGGAAGTGCTCACACAGAAACCAAAACCTGCTCTTTTATTTATTTTTATTTTATGTGCATGAATGTATTGCCTACATGTATGTAAGTGAACCTGTATCGTGCAAAACTCTGGGAGGTTGGAAGAGGGCATCAGATTCCCCTGGAACTGGCGTCACAGACAGTTGTTAGCCATCATGTGGGTGCTGGGAATTGAACCTGGGTCCTCTGCAGGAGTAGCCAGTGCTCTTTAACTGCTGAGCCATCTCTCCAGCCCCCACCTGCTCTCTCTGTAAGTTGATCATCTCAGGCATTTGTTACAGTAACAGAAAGCTGACTAACACAGGCACCTTGGGATTGTTCTGGACTCCTATTTAAATCCTTTGAGTTTCCTTCCAGTGAAGAAACAGGCACAAGCCTGTTTACCGCTGTACTGACAAGGGAGTCAGTCTGCTTGGAAACAGGGTTTGAGTGCCCGCACAGGGTTAGGCCCCAAATGTCACTAAGAGTCAGGGTCTGCCTTGGCAAAACCCAAATTCCTAGGCATTGCTGGAGAATATTTTCTTCAGAGACCAGCTTTGAGACTGTGACAGCCCTTCGACATTCCCTCTGACTGGCCACAGTCAGACAACCTCTTTGCAGTTTGATTTCAGGTGGAGCTTACAGAATCACCTCTGTGACGGGGAAGGAAGCTAATATTGTTGAAGGCTTACTCCTGGGAAAGGAAGGTTAAGCTTGCCTGGATCCTATTAAGTCTCTGTGGAAGCCTGAAAGGAAGGCACCATTGTCTCTGTGTGTACATGTAGTTGCAGAGGTTGGGGGACTAGGTGGCTCACAGCCACGTGGTCAACACATGGAAAGTTGGGATTTGAACCCAGATCCCTCTGATTCCATGCTCAGGCATGGTTGCTCTCTAACATTCCAGGCCGGCTAATGGAGAATGGATGGAGCTCAAATGTTACCTTCTTTCTGTTCCATTTCCTTCCTTCCTTCCTTCCTTCCTTCCTTCCTTCCTTCCTTCCTTCCTTCCTTCCTTCCTTCCTTCCTTCCTCCCTCCCTCCCTCCCTCCCTCCCTCCCTCCCTCCCT
>VZQC01015735.1:2427013-2510065 GCA_009823505.1 Rhizomys pruinosus
AAAAAAAAAAAAAAAAAAAAGGCCTTGCAGCTGGGCGTGGTGGTGCACGTCTTTAATCCCAGCACTAGGGAGGCAGAGGCAGGCGGATCTCTGTGAGTTCAAGGCTAGCCTGGTCTACAGAGTGAGTTCCAGGCCAGCTGGGACTATAGGGAGACCCTGTCTCAAAAAGACCAAAAAAAGAAATGGCCTTGCGATTCTGTCCCTAGCAGGAGTTATGGAAACCCTCAAGGAGCATGGAGGGCAAAGGCAGCATCAGGAGGGGCCCGGCAGGGTGAGCGGACGCTGCTGGGAGGCAGCTTCTTGGTGAGAACTGCCAGGGTTGGTCCTGGCGGCCCCTGCCGGTGGCCTCTTCCCTCTTTCCTTCTTTTAGCATCGTCCCCCCATCGGTGGGAGAAGCTCAGCCACTTGGCCTCTGACTTGATCGCTACGGCAATCTGTCCAGATTGAGGAGAGGAAGGGAGGCGGGAGAGGGCTGCTGCATCCCGAAGCTCTCTGCGAAGGCCAGCTCCTGCCGGGCAGAGCCAGCTCCTGCAGACACGCTTGGAGGAAGGAGGCACCCTGCAACCTGTCAGGAGGAGGGTTTGGTACAGTGGATCACACGGAGTACAGGCCCATGGGGAACCGAGTCTTGCAAAAATGCAGAGACTTTCTGGATCTAAAAGCCCCTTCCACTTAGAGAGAACTTGCCAGGAAACAAATCTTCAGACCTCTGCACACACCACCCAACAAAGGCCAGTCACCAATGTAGAAGAGGCACTCTTCCTCTGGAGCCCTGGGAAGGCGTGAGCCCTCCTCCGGATCTTTGGCAGGACCTGCAGAACCTGCTGCTACTCTGCCTCCCACTCAGCTCTCTGCCTCACCTTGTACCCGTAACCTCCACCCCTGGTCACAGAATGAACACAGAAGGCTGTAATGAATGTCTGCCCCATGCTGGGCATTGCTCTGGGCACTGAGGATTTTTCAAGTGAAGCCCTTACTCCTGTGTGCTGGGAATCTAGTAGAGGGAAGTAAAATGGAAGGAAGAGGTTCTTATTTTATGGAGTGAGCAAGGAACGCCTCACTGGAGACGGCCATCTGAGCCCTGGAAGAAGGGAAAGGGCAGGCCGGAGTTCTGGGACAGCCTGGCAGAGGGAGAGGCCAGGGAATGAGGGAGGTCAGTGTGGTGACCAGGATGGAGAGGAAGAAGATGGAAGCACCAGTGTTCACACACTGGCCTTCCCTGAGTGACATGGAGGGTTCTGGGTCCATTGATGGCAGAAATCTGACACGCTTTGTTTAGTTTCAGTGCCTCTCCCTCTGCTCCGAGAACAGAGTGCGTGTGGGAAAGGGCAGTATCTGTGGTAAGGAGTTCCCTGGTAGTGACCCAGGGAGAGGGACAGAGGCTTGGACCAGTCCTGGTGGCAGAGTTGGCAAGGAGAGCCATACTTGGTAGAGAGGCCAGGTTTCTGAATGGCAGCCTATGGCTAGGAGACAAACAGAGGGCCAGGTACGGCTCTGCTGTCCAGCCCCAGCCATCACAGGGGTAGATGCAGCCCTTGCAGAGGTAGGAAGACTGCAGAAGTGCGTTTCATCTGGAAGATAGCTCTCGAGTGGGTATGTTGGACTACAGAGGGCCGTTGGACCCTCCAGGGGAGACTCGAACTAGGCTCTTCAGGGTTCAAGTCCCAACTCTGGCCAGAAACACAGGGAGCTGCCAGCTAGAAGAGGTGTTGGAAGCTGTAAGCCTGGCTGAAAACTCCCCCAATTTTATTTATTTATTTATTTATTTATTTATTTATTTATTTATTTATTTTTGTCTTTTTTTGAGATAGCGTCTCCCTATATATAGCCCCAGCTGTCCTGGAATTCACTATGTAGACCAGGCTGGCCTTGAACTCATAAAGATCCGCCTGCCTCTGCCTCCCAAGTGCTGGGATTAAAGGCGTGTGCCACCAAATTCATGGCATTGACCAACCTCAGTGGGCCCTTGGGAAGGCAAGCTGAAGACCTGAGCACTGGAACACCTTAGCTTGTTTGGGGACTAGGAGATGACGGGGCAGCAGACACAGGACAGCAAGAAGTAGCAGCCGGGGCAGGAGGGAAGCTGGGAAGGAGTCTCTCCAGGAACAAGGGACCAACTAGTTCAAAATCCTGGAAATGAGGAAATTCTTTGGCAAGTTGCTGGTGATCTTAAGAAGGCCTGTTCTGTGGAGACCTGATGGGAAGATGGAGCCGGGGTCAAGACAGAAGGGGAGGTCAGGAATTGAAAACAGTGACCCAGAGATATTTTTATTTTATTTTATTTATTTCTGTATGTGTATGAATGTACTGTCTGCATTCAGGTGTGTGCACCGTGTTATGCAATGCCGCGGAGGTCAGAAGAGGGCGTCGGATTCCCCTGGAACTGGAGTTCTCCTGGAATTGGAGTTTCAGACGGTTCTCAGCCGCCATGTGGGTGCTGGGGATCGAACCCGGGTCCTCTGTAAGAGCGGTCGGCGCTCTTAACCGCTAGGCCATCTCTCCAGCCTGAGATATTTTTAAAAGAGTTTTACTGTAAAGTGTAGAGGGGAGTGATGCAGCGGTCGAAGTGGGCCATGGAGGGCTGGTGGGATAGCTCAGTGGGCAAGCCTGATCTCCTGACTTAGATCCTGGGAACTCAGGAACCCAGGGAGGTGAGAACTCATTCCCATAAGTTGTCCTCTGACCTCCACACTCATGTCATGACACATGTACGCATGCACACACACACATGCAATAATAATAATTGGGGCATGAAATTAGAAGACAATTTTTCAGGTAGGGAGGTGGCACGATGCTTATAAGGTGGTAAGACTGATGTAATACAGAAAGGACAACATTAGCGTACCGCCTTGGAAGATGAGACAAGAGATTCTGACGGCAGATGGAGAGACAACCGGGCTGCGTCGAGGAAGGGGACCACGCAATCACCCAGCGGGATTGCATCAGCTGAAAGGCTGCTAGAGGACCAACTTAATCATTCTATTTCCCAACATGGAACTTCCCCATTCCTATGGAGAGTAGGCATCACAGACCCTGGCTTCTAAATGGCCCACTAGGACAATGTAGCCTATGGATGGCTTTCAAGTTTTTAGCATATACAATCCATCACGGAGGTCTCTATCTCAAAACATGTAACCCCTAAAATACCACTTCATTTGGGACCCCTGCCCATCAGCTGAGTTTTCTTTTTTCTTTTTCTTTTCTTTCACTTGATAAAATCCTCACTACTGTCCTCCTTTTTTTTTTTTTTTTTTTTTTTTTTGTCTTTTTGAGACAGGGTCTCCCTGTAGCACCAGCTGTCCTAGAACTCACTCTGTAGACCAGGCTGGCCTTGAACTCACAGAGATCTGCCCGCCTCTGCCTCCCAAATGCTGGGATTAAAGGCGTGCGCCACCACACCTGGCTCCTCCTCCTCTTGATCCCACATTTCATTGTGGGATTCCTGCTCATGAGACAATAGCTCAGAGGAGAAAAAGAAATCCACAGCATTTCCAGAGGCTCAGCTCCGCTTCTAAGGGGCGGGTTGACATGGGTTGGAAGCAAGGGCAGTTAGCATAGTCAGTGCTCTCTAGCTGGGGTGGGAAGTAGATAAGTAGATTTAACTGGTGTGAAGAGTGGAGTGAAGCAAGAGAGGCCAGTGGAATTAGGGTGTTATTAGTGGGTTATTAGAGGAACAAGGAGACATCTAAACTGTGTGACAAGGGACGGGGAGATGGGAAGAAGACGGAAGGTGGCAGCCTTGAGAGACTGAGGATTACAGGAGCTGGGGATCCAGAGTGAGGGAACAGAGCTGGCAAAAGCAATGTAGTAGAAGGCCCAATGCCAGAGAGGATGCTAGAGATGAAGGGGCTCTGCTAAAGTGTTCTCTGTCAGCCTGACAAACCAGACTCACTTGAACCGTGGGCCTCTGGCCATGCCTGTCTGGGGTTGTCTTGATTGTATAAATGAGGTGAGAAGACTGGTCCACTGTGGGTGGGGGGCCATTCCCTGACTGGTGTGTAAAAATGGAGAAAATGGCCAGGCATAGTGATGCAAGCCTTTAATCCCAGCACTCAGGAGGCAGAGGTAGGCAGATCTCTGTGAGTTCAAGGCCAGCCTGGTCTACAGAGTGAGTTCCCAGCCAGCTGGGGCTACAGGGAGACTCTGTCTCAACCCCCCCCCCCCCCAAAAAAAAGGAGCAAAGCAGCTGAGCAGGAGCCTGCAAGCATTCCTTACAACATGACAGCCCCAGGGCAAGCAGTGTTTCCCTGGAAGCCTGGGTTACAGAAGTGGGTGTCCCAGCCAACAAACAGACACAGGTGACCCTTTCTACTGTAGCCTCTAAAGTCACACACTGATTGATATTTGTACGGGAATCTTTTGTCTGGTTCAAGAAAAGGGACATGGACTTGACTTCCTGATGGAAGGAAGGTCGAAAAACTCAACCTAGGCTTCTGTGTCACACTCCTTTGTTAGAGACCTGGTCTAGTTTTTTTTATTATTATTTTATTTTTGTATGTGTATGAATGTACTGTCTGCATGTAGGTTTGTGCACCTGTGTCGTGCAATGCCATGGAGGTCAGAAGAGGGCGTCGGATTCCTCTGGAACTGGAGTTAAAGATGGGTCTCAGCTGCCATGTGGGTGCTGGGGATCGAACCTGGGTCCTCTGCAAGAGCAGTCAGTGCTCTTACCACTAGGCCATCTCTCCAGCCCTCAAGTTTCTTTCTAATTGCTGTGACAAAACATTCTGATCAATTCCAGCTTGGGGAGGAAAGATTTGTCTTTCATCTGCCAGGACCCAATTTGTCACTTAGGGAGCCCAGTGTAGGAGCTCAGGGCAGAGACGGGAGCTAAAAGCACAGGCCGTAGAGCACCTGCTTAGTGGGTGCTTCCCTGGCCCGTGCTCAGCCTGCTTTCTTTTTTTTTTTTTTTCTTTTAATTTTATTTATTTTTATGTGTATGAATGTACTGTCTGCATGTAGGTTTGTGTACCCATGTCGTGCAATGCCTTGGAGGTCAGAAGAGGGTGTTGGATTCCCCTGGAACTGGAGTTAAAGACGGTTCTCAGCCGCCATGTGGGTGCTGGGGATCGAACCCGGGTCCTCTGAAGAGCAGTCAGTGCTCTTAACTGTTAGGCCATCTCTTCAGCCCCCAGCCTGCTTTCTTATATAGTACACAACAATCTGCCTAGGGGTTGCACTGCCCACAGTCAGCTGGGGCCTCCCACATCACTCGGTAATCAAGAAAATACCCCACAGACATGGCCACAGGCTAGTCCAATGGCAGCAATTCCCCATTTGTGGCTCCCTCTACCCGGGTGTGTCAAGTTGACACTAAAGCTATCCAGCACAGACCTGAGCTGCTTTCTGTGTTCCGGTCTGTGTGTGCACTCACTGCAACAGCAACCCTAGTGGGGGCTTGCCAACTCAATCACATGACCCCTCCATAGCCAGGCAGAGGGGTGAAAGAGGTAAAGGAATGGCGAGTCAGGGACTGCTCACACTCTCTAAAGGACGTAGCCACCTGTTCACACTGGCCAATCCCTGTCCCAAGGGAGGTAGGCCCAGAGTTGCCAAAGCTTGCCGTTTCTGAAGGGTTCTGAACTCAATATTCATGTAAAACTTACTAATTTTAAAGGGTCTATGCAGGTCACTTGATGTACCTATCTCAATAAATAGTTACAGGATTAAAAAAAAAATTTAGGGGCTAGAGAGGTGGCTCAGCAGTTAAGAGCACTGACTGCTCTTACAGAGGACCCGGGTTCGATTCCCAGCACCCACATGGTGGCTAAGAATCATCTTTACTCTAGTTCCACCCTCTTCTGACCTCCACAGCATTGCACGACACGGATGCACCTACTTACATGCAGACAGTACACTCATACACATAAAAAATAAAAAATAAATAATAAAACAGAGTCAAATCAAATCTACTCCACCTTTACAAATGGAACAACAAAGCCTGGATAACAACACATCTGTTTACAGTACGGCTTACAGAATAGATTAAGCCCATTGTTGAGACTACAGCTCAGGAAAAAAAATTAATTTTTTTGGACAGGGTCTCCCCATAGCCCCAGCTGGCCTGGAACTCACTCTGTAGACCAGGTCGGCCTTGAACTCACAGAGATATGCCTGCCTCTGCCTCCTGAGTGCTGGGATTAAAGGTGTGTACCACCACACCCAGCTTAAAGACAGTTCTTAGCCACCATGTGGGTGCTGGGAATCAAACCCAGGTCCTCTGCAAGAGCAGTTGGCACTCTTAACCACTGAGCCATCTCTCCAGCCCCTTAATTTATTATTTTTTGTGCATGAATATAATGCGTGATGTAAAGGCACCTGTGTTGTGTGATGCCTTTGAAGGTCAGAAGTTCACTGCTGAAGGAACTAAGTACCTGCCTCACAGGTGATCAAGGAAGCTGGAGACGCCCACAGGCGATCTGGTGCCAAGTAAGACACAAGCTATCATTCTGGTGCAGAAATCATACCTTGACATACCCTGTAGGGCTGTGGGTTTTTGTAAGTTTGTTTGTTTAGTGGGGAAGCTGTGTTTTTTAGAACACTTTTGCAGTTTAAAAACACACTGCAAAAACAAAACAAAACAAACAAAAAAACCCCACACTGCATGCCTTAAATCCCAGCACTCTGGAGGCAGTGGCAGGCAGATCTTTGTGAATTTAAGGCCAGCTTGGTCTACATAGTAAGTTCCAGGACAGCTGGGGCTACAGCTCAAAAAGACAAAAAACAAAAACAAGGGGTTGGAGAGATGGCTCAGTGGTTAAGAGCACCGATGCTCTTGCAGAGGACCTGGGTTCCATTCCCAACACCCACATGACGGCTAAGAACCGTCTTTAACTCCAGTTTCAGGGGAATCCGACGCCCTCTTCTGACCTCTGTGGCATTGCATGACACAGGTGCACCAACCTACATGCAGACAGTACACTCAAACACATAAAAAAATAATAAATAAAAAATTAAACGAACAAAACCCCCACATTTGCCAAAACCAGCTCTAAAATATAGGGAAGGAAACCTAAGGATTTGCATGGTCTTTGGGAAACATCACAACTTCATGACTTTAGACCATTTCATGGGAAACTGGATATAAAGGTGTGTGACTCCATGTGGAACTGTGGCCAGGGACAGCAAGGAACACAGGGAAGCCAGGCTGGGGGGCGGGGTCGGCCCTGGAGACAAGCAACCGGCAGCTCTGCTGTTGCTCCTTCTCCGATGTAAAGACCTTTGGAAGTTTTGACAGGCAGCTGGGTGTGTCAATCTTTGCTGGGAAGGGAGGGAAAGAGGAGATGGTAGTTCACCTAACCAGCTAGCTGCAACTCCAAGCTTTATGACTTCTAGGGTAAAGTACACTGCAGTGCTGGGCACCCCTGAGGCCCTTCTGGGGATGAAGACTTCAGTATTCAGCCTCCTGTTCTTCCCAGTTCCCCTTGGGCCACTGGTTCCCAGTGCTGGGAACCTGGAGGTGGCAGCGTAGTGTGTGTGTGTGTGTGTGTGTGTGTGTGTGTGTGTGTGTGTGTCTCTGTGTGTGTCTGTGTGTGTCTGTGTGTGAAGGGGGAATCTGTACAGAAGGGTGTGTATCCTCCGAGAGTTTTCTCATGAACCCCAGGTTTGGACCTAGATTTGCCTGACTGCAAGCTCTACCACTTACAGGTAGATGTTTCTAGCTAATAAATGGCCTTCATTTTTCAGTAAGAACTTAGGCTAGCTTCTGGTCTCTCCCAAATCACAAGTCATGTGCTTCCCCCTCAGAGGTAGAAATTCCGGGGGCTGGAGAGATGACCTAGCGGTTAAGAGCGCTGACACTCTTGCAGAGGACCTGGGTTCGATCCCCAGCACCCACATGGCAGCCGAGAACCGTCTGAAACTCCAATTCCAGGAGAACTCCAGTTCCAGGGGAATCCAACACCCTCTTCTGACCTCCGCGCGGCATTGCACGTCACGGGTGCACAGACTTGCATGCAGACAGTACATTCATACACATACAGAAATAATAAAATTTAAAAAAAAAATTAAGAAATTCCTTCCAAAAAAAAAAAAAAAATCGGGCTTGGTGGCACACGCTTTTAATCCTAGCACTTGGGAGGCAGAGGCAGGTGGATCTTTGAAGTTCAAGGCCAGCCTGGTCACAGATGGAGTTCCAGGACGCTGGGCTACAGGGAGACCTGTTCTAAAAAAACCAAAAAAAAAAAAAAAAAAAAAAAAAAAGAAATTCCTGGCAGCAGTTCTGGGTGGCAGCCCTTTGTCCCACCACTGCCCCTTGCTCCGGCTCCCCACCAGGAGCACAGGGTGGCATAGGGTGGCTGGCCTGTGAGAATTACCCTGAGAAGCCTGCAGGCCATTTGCTGAAATTCTACAAATACTACTCCAAGACAACACCCAAAGGCCATACACAGGAGGAAAGGAACATTGTGGAACCTCTTGTAGAGCTCCTTATGAGGGGAGCTCAGATCTGCAAGGAGCCCACAGCCTTCACAGCAGTTCCTGTGCTGTAAACATGTGTGGCAGGGACAATTCAAGTTGCCTGTAGGGCCTCAGATCAAAGCAGCCATCCTTTGAAGTATGTGAGTGGACTACAGGAGTCCAGGAGTCTTCTCCTGCAGGAGATGTTTGGAGAAACAGCGGGGGAGTGAATAGGAGGAAACTGGTTGGGGCTGGGACGTGAGGCAACATGCAGGCAAAGGGTGTGGGCGGACTGGGTGATGAGCTCAGCCGGGCCCCTCAAGTTCTGAAGAGGAGGGCAATGAGGAAAGGAAGGGTCCGCACGGTGCCCAAGTCATAAATAGGTCCACGGAGCTCAGCCCAACCTGACCAGCAGCTGCTGCTTTTTTTTTTTTTATTTTTTTTTTTTTTGGTGTTTTCGAGACAGGGTCTCCCCGTCGCCCCAGCTGCCCTGGAACTCACTCTGTAGACCAGGCTGGCCTTGAACTCACAAAGATCCGCCTGCCTCTGCCTCCCAAGTGCTAGGTGCGCCACCACACCCGACC
This sequence comes from Rhizomys pruinosus, assembly GCA_009823505.1. Classification (NCBI taxonomy): domain Eukaryota; kingdom Metazoa; phylum Chordata; class Mammalia; order Rodentia; family Spalacidae; genus Rhizomys; species Rhizomys pruinosus. Next base: position 2,435,995 of record VZQC01015735.1, read on the forward strand.
GCAGCTGTGCTTTTATTGTTGTTAACTGGACCGGCCAAACTTGCCCAAGCAGCTTCCTGGCTTGCAGAGCCCTTCCTTTCCTTGTTCCTAGGTCACTGGGCTAAGAAAACAGCATGTCCACCTGGCCAGCCTTCCAGACATGATCTTGTAAAGTTCCAGCACAAAGAGGTGGGATGAGAGAGGGAGAACCTGGTATTCTTTCAGCGTTTCCTGAGGACCACTATGTACAGCTGGGTACTGTTCTACGTGCTTGGGACAAAGACCCCTAACTCTGGGTTGCTTCTAGTGGGATCAGGAAGGCAGTAAATCATGGCTACAAGAAGTGAGTAAATTAGGTCTGAAAGGCAGAGCTAGGAGGATCTGAGTGTGGGCGAGGCTGAGGTTGGAGTTGGTGACAGCTGTAATCTTGACAGAGCAGTTGGGGCGGTAAAAGACATTCTTGTGAGTCTCCAGCCATCCAGGAGAGGTCGGGGGTGCAGAGGTGACAGGGACAGGCCTGGGAGTGTGAGGAGCAGGACAGGGATCAGGAAGCTGACCCAGAAGACACAATGCAGAGCGGGGCTGGTGGGTATCAGGGTCAGGTGCCCCGTCATGGTGTGTGCACCATCATGAGGACTTCTCCATGAGTGGACAGAGAGCCATTGCAGGCTGCCAGTGAGGTGCCACTGGGTGGTTTCTATTTGTAGAGAAGCTGATGGGGATGAGGTGGGACCCAGAAGAGCACCAGGAGTCAGGAGTGATACCCAATGAGAGGGGACAGCGCTTGGAGCAGGGCAGACTCTGGTGATAGCTGATGAAACCACCACTGGATTTCTGGATAGACTTGGTTTAGAATAAGGAGTCCAATTGGATTTATAACATTCCTTTAGAATAAGGAATTCAGAAGACCTCAGAAGACCACATCCTCAAACCAGTGGGAGGATGGAGTGTCAGTCAGTAGAGAGAGAAAGAGGAGGGGGAGTAGGATTGGAGGATGGAGTGCCCATCAGTGGACAGCAGGATTGGAGGATGGAGTGCCCATCAGTGGAGAAGGGGATTGGAGGATGGAGTGCCCATTAGTGGAGAGTGGGATTGGAGGATGGAGTGCCCATCAGTGGAGAGTGGGATTGGAGGATGGAGTGCCCATCAGTGGAGAGTGGGATTGGAGGATGGAGTGCCCATCAGTGGAGAGCGGGATTGGAGGATGGAGTCCCCATCAGTGGAGAGCGGGATTGGAGGATGGAGTGCCCATCAGTGGAGAGTGGGATTGGAGGATGGAGTGCCCATTAGTGGAGAGTGGGATTGGAGGATGGAGTGCCCATCAGTGGAGAGTGGGATTGGAGGATGGAGTGCCCATCAGTGGAGAGCGGGATTGGAGGATGGAGTGCCCATCAGTGGAGAGCGGGATTGGAGGATGGAGTGCCCATTAGTGGAGAGCGGGATTGGAGGATGGAGTGCCCATCAGTGGAGAGCTGGATTGGAGGATGGAGTGCCCATCAGTGGAGAGCGGGATTGGAGGATGGAGTGCCCATCAGTGGAGAGTGGGATTGGAGGATGGAGTGCCCATCAGTGGAGAGCGGGATTGGAGGATGGAGTGCCCATCAGTGGAGAGCGGGATTGGAGGATGGAGTGCCCATCAGTGGAGAGCGGGATTGGAGGATGGAGTGCCCATCAGTGGAGAGCGGGATTGGAGGATGGAGTGCCCATCAGTGCAGAGCGGGATTGGAGGATGTAGTGCCCATCAGTGGAGAGCGGGATTGGAGGATGGAGTGCCCATCAGTGGAGAGCGGGATTGGAGGATGGAGTGCCCATCAGTGGAGAGTGGGATTGGAGGATGGAGTGCCCATTAGTGGAGAGCGGGATTGGAGGGTGGAGTGCCCATCAGTGGAGAGTGGGGTTGGAGGATGGAGTGCCCATTAGTGGAGAGCGGGATTGGAGGGTGGAGTGCCCATCAGTGGAGAGTGGGGTTGGAGGATGGAGTGCCCATTAGTGGAGAGCGGGATTGGAGGGTGGAGTGCCCATCAGTGGAGAAGGGGGATTGGAGGATGGAGTGCCCATTAGTGGAGAGGGGATTGGAGGATGGAGTGCCAATCAGGAGAGTGGGGATTGGAGGATGGAGTGCCCATCAGTGGAGAGGGGATTGGAGGATGGAGTCCCATTAGTGGAGAGTGGGGATTGGAGGATGGAGTGCCCATCAGTGCAGAGCGGGACTGGAGGATGTAGTCCATCAGTGGAGAGCGGGATTGGAGGATGGAGTGCCCATCAGTGGAGAGTGGGGATTGGAGGATGGAGTGCCCATTCAGTGGAGAGGGGATTGGAGGATGAGTGCCCATCAGTGGAGAGTGGGATTGGAGGATGGAGTGCCATCAGTGGAGAGCGGGATTAGAGGATGGAGTGCCCATCAGTGAAGAGCGGGATTGGAGGATGGAGTCCCCATCAGTGGAGAGCGGGATTAGAGGATGGAGTGCCCATCAGTGAAGAGCGGGATTGGAGGATGGAGTGCCCATCAGCGGAGAGAGTGGGATTTTTGGAGGCACTGGAGTGCCCATCAAGTGGGACGAGTGGGAATTGGGGAGTGAGGAGTGAGTGCCCACATGCTGGAAGAGGGNAAAAAAAAAAAAAAAAAAAAAAAAAGAAAGAAAGAAACAGAATTGGTCTACATAGTGAATTCCAGGCCAGGTGGGGCTATAGAGAGATCCTGTCTCAAAAAGTCAAAAGAAACAGAATTGGTAGATGAGTATATAGATTAGATTAGATTACTCATGAGATACAGTCTGAGTAGTCCAGCAATGGCTGCCACACTGGAAAGGCTCAGTCCACTAGGCTAGAGGTCTCAGTAGTACTGATCTGGTGCTGAAGGCCTGATGGATTCTGGGAGATCTGCTAGTTTTCACTCTGTGTTGGAATCCAAGGAGTCAGTCACAGCAGCAAGATGAACTCACTAGTGGGAGAGAAGGCAAGTGGCAAAAAAAAGGCAAGCTGCCATCAGAAGGTGACGCCCACATTTAGGGTGGGTCTTCCAGCTTCGGATGATCCAATCTGAAGGTCTTTCTCTCATTTTAGTTAATCCCAGATCCTTTCAGGTTGACATTCAGGATTGGCCATCAATGGTCACTGTGCCACTGTTCACAGGAGCTAAGTCATGGGACCAACGTAGCTGTCCAGCAACAGAGGGATGGATACAATGCATGTACAATGCCATTAAGAAGAGTGCCAGCCATGTGTGGTGGCATATGCCTTTAATCCTAGCACTCAGGAGGCAGAGGCAGGTGGATCTTTGTGAATTCAAGGCCAGCCTGGTCTACAGAATGAGTTCCAGGGCAGCTGGGACTATAGGGAGACCCTGTCTCGAAAAGACAAGAAAAAAAAAAAAAGCCCTTTTCAGGATGATGGACGAAACTAGAAACAGTCATATTAGTGAATTAAGTTAGTCCCTGGAAGACAAACTCTGCATATTGTCTGTCAGTTGTAGGCCCTGGATTTATGACATGGAGTAGAAGTGAAACTGGAAAGGAGGAGAGGATGGCGACTCATGTGGGAATATACTCAAAGTACATTATATACTGGAATAAAAATGGCCTTGGGTAACCCTGCATAAGAAAATAAAAAAGAAATTAAGCCATGCTATATCCAAATTAGAGCATAGCAGCAGTGGCTATCCTGATCGGGTGTGACAGAGCGATGAGTGTGACATGAGATGGAGAGCTAGTGAAACTGTCCAGTAAGCTTGTGACACACCATGGCTCTTGCCCACATGACCTTCTGTGGGAGAACTTACCCAGTAGTATAGTAAAGATGATTTAAAATAAGATAATGGGGGCTGGAGAGATGGCTCAGTGGTTAAGAACACTGACTGCTCTTGCAGAGGACTTGAGTTTGGCTCCCAGCACCCATAGGGCAGTTAACAATCGTCCCTAACTCCAGTTCCAGGAGATGTGATGCCCTCTTCTGACCTCCGTAGGCACCGCATAACATGAGTACACTTACATACATACAGACAATACACTCATACACATAAAATAAAAATAATATTAAAAAATAAAATAGTGCCGGGCGTGGTGGCACATGCCTTTAATCCTAGCACTTGGGAAGCAGAGGCAGGCGGGTCTTTGTGAGTTCAAGGCCAGCCTGGTCTACAGAGTGAGTTCCAGGACAGCTGGGGCTACAGGGAGACCCTGTCTCAAAAAGACCAAAAAAATAAAATAAAATAAAATAAAATAAGATAATGCTGATGTCAGGGAAGGCAGAGATTTTTGATGTCCCAGATAAAAGCATACAGGAACACTCCCCTGTCCTGCAGGAACCACTTAGGACTACAGGCACAGGCTGGAAGCCACAGAGCCAAGACCCACGAGGGCTTCTTCACAGGAGGCGAACACAAGGGCTGCGCTAGAAGCATAGAGACCCCACCCTTCATGGGCTGAAGGACTCAAAAGTATGAAGGCAGAATAGGACCCTGTGTGGGTGAGGACAGTGTGAGTAAGGACGGCAGTGGACAGTGCTGCATGTCGCTCGAAGGGGCCAGTGGGAAGGAAAGGGGACTGGACCTCATCACATGGGAAACACATTTTCTTTCTTTTTGGTCTTTTCGAGACAGCCTCTCCCTGTAGCCCCAGCTGTCCTGGAACTCATTCTATAGACCAGGTTGGCCTTGAACTCATAGAGATCCTCCTGCCTCTGCCTCCCAAGTGCTAGGATTAAAGGTGTGGGCCACCATGCCAGGCTGGGAAATACATTGTCGTTGCTTCAGGCACAGCTGCCTGCTTTGATCGTCGCCCCTGGACCATGTGCTACAGAGAGAGGCAGGCATGACCCAAGTTCACTGTGGATCCTGGTTTGGTTTGGAGCATGCACATGAGTGCACACCAGGGACAGGGATGGGCCGGGTTCCCTGGGCCCATTGCCATCCTATGAATGTTTGGGTAGGGGTCTTCTGTCCGGGTGTCTGGGAAGCCTCACTGCCTTGGAGACATGCATTTCTGAAGACCAGGGCTCACAGGGACATCTAGGGGACAGTGTCTGTTCTAAGTCTCCTCCCAGCACTGACAGTGCTAGTCAGGTGAGTTTCTTCAACTGCTTCTCCGCAAGTGGGACCATCCTGTCCCTGTCACTTGAGCTCCTCTGGCCTATCTGCTCACAGATATTCGCCCCTCCTCTCCCACTCAGGTAAGGGGCAGTTTTTACCTCCCACTCCCTCACCTGCCCTAATACCCCCACACAGAACACAGACCTCTCTCAGAAAGGATTTCTGAAAGGCCCTGTTATCAGCGGCCAGGCTAGGACTGTGTGGAAGCCCTTGGCAGAGCCAGGAAGATAGACAGGAAGAAGCAGGAACACTCCCAAAACTGGGCTGGCAGAGGAGCCCTGGGCAGAGAGAGGCAGGGGAGGGCGGATAAGCATGGAGACAGGAGAGAAAAGAAAGAGCCCATGACACAGGCATGGTGGCTGAGCCTGGGCTGAAGCCCTGGCAGGTCCTGATGCCTAGGGCAAAGGGTGTGCTTACCTCTACTGCTCACCCGATGCCTATCCCAGGATTCTGAAGCTCACAGGCCCAGCAAAGAAGGACCCTTCCTTTCCAGCCCGTCTAGGGCAGCCCTCTCTAGCTCTGGGTCTTTGGGATTGTTGATAATTCTCATAATAATAAGATTATTGGGGGAGTAGTGAAGAGGCAGGGCTCTAGAAGAAGGGGGAACAGCACTGCTTTATTTTAAAGGGTCATGTGCTTGGAGTGCTTGGAGGCTCCTGAGCGGGGACATCTGGTGACCATGAGCTCTGCATGTGGCTGGGTCGTGTTGTCCCATCTGCAGAAGGCATGGGGAGTGTCAAGTGAAGGTGTGTGTGGATGTTGGGGTGTGAGCATGCATGAGTTCAGGGTGTATGTGGGTGTGTGTGTGATCATTCATGTGGAGGTGTGTGTACTTGACACATCAAGCACCACTCATGGGTCCCATGGGGCCTGAGGTGGGGTTGGATGTGCCTGACTGGAGGGACCAAGCTGGTGAAGCTTTGCTCTTACTTCCTAAGGTCATGAGAGGACCCACCCAGGAAGGAAGTGGGTAGCAGGGTGTGATGGCAGAGGGCACAGTCACCCTCAGCCCATTGGAAGTGAGTAGCCGGGTCTGATGGCAGAGGGCACAGTCACCCTCAGCCCATTGGAAGTGAGTAGCCGGGTCTGATGGCAGTGGGCACAGTCACCCTCAGCCCAATGGAAGTGGGTAGCAGGGTCTGATGGCAGAGGGCACAGTCACCCTCAGCCCATTGGAAGTGGGTAGCAGGGTCTGATGGCAGTGGGCACAGTCACCCTCAGTCCATTGGAAGTGGGTAGCAGGGTCTGATGGCAGTGGGCAGTCACCCTCAGCCCATTGGAAGTGGGTAGCAGGGTCTGATGGCAGAGGGCACAGTCACCCTCAGCCCATTGGAAGTGGGTAGCAGGGTCTGATGGCAGTGGGCACAGTCACCCTCAGCCCATTGGAGGAGAGGCATTTTCAGTAGTGCTGGTCTCAGTGCCAGGGCAAGGATTAAACAAAACGACCAGACCATTCCTGTGGTGATTCTGACCCTTGACTTGGGTGTAACCCTCTCTAGTCCAGAGGCCTAGGCACTAAGGTCCAAGGTACCTGTAGCATGGCTCAGGACCTCCTAGATGGCAGAAGCCATGTAGAGGTGCCCAGGGAAGGAGAACTCCCAGCTTTGCAAAGGGTCTGAGGCCTGGTGACAGTGGCCAAGGGTCAGGGATGTTCTATGACCCCATCTGTACCTGTAATAGGGAGAGGACACGAGGTGCACACTGTTTTCTTTTCTTTTCTTCTTTTTTTTTTTGTCTTTTTGAGATAGGGTCTCCCTATAAACCCTACTGGCCTGGAACTCACTCTGTAGACCAGACTGGCCTTGAACTCACTGAGATCTGCGTGCCTTTGCTTCTGCCTCTGCCTCTGCCTCTGCCCCTGCCTCTGCCTCTGCCTCTGCCTCTGCCTCTGCCTCTGCCTCTGCCTCTGCCTCCTGAGTGCTAGGATTAAAAGTGTGTACCACCACTCCTGGCTTAAAGTTCTCAGCCGCCATGTGGGTGCTGGGCATTGAACCTAGGTCCTCTGCAAGAGCAGTTGGTGCTCTTAACTGCTGAACCATCTCTCTAGCCCCTTCACGTTGTTTTCATTAGACATCTATTGGGCACAAGTTGGTGTCAGGCCTGGGACTGCCAAAATGGACACAGTCCCAGCTCACTGGGGAGTTCACTGATCAATGGAAAGACAAACATAAAAATGGCCGTGTGACCTCCATAAGCGATGTTGAAGCTGACAACTGCCATCACAATTTGCGTCCACACACACAGCCAGTTCTAGGCCCTTCCCTTGGAAAAAGGTAAAGGAGTGCCCCTAACTAACCCAGCCCAACCCAGCCCCGGCCCAGCCCAGCCCAGCCCAGCCCCGGCCCAGCCCAGCCCAGGGGCTCAGTGTTCCTATCACTTTCCCCCACCTTGGGGAGGTGCCTCCTTCCCATGGGGAAGACAGTATTCTTCAAAGGGCTCCGACTGGTCAGGGAGGGCTTGGGGAGTCACAGTCTAATGGGGACAGAGGGCTGGGGGACAGAGAGGGAGCGAGGTCTCCAGCCCCTGCAGGGCTCAGTCCTTCTGGGTGCTTGCAGGAGGCCAGGCAGGCTAAGAACTCAAGTCGGGATAAGCCAACCTTGCTTTTGTGAGCTGGACACAGGCAAACAGGCGATGACCTTGGACCACAGCACACTCTCCTCTTCCTGTCCTCCCCCAGAGGCTAGCTGTGTTCACATGGGCACCCCAGCCCCTACTCTCAAATTCCACCAAAAGCAGTGGGGGTCACTCCTAAGGCACAGGGAAAGGTGGAGCTATTTGGGAGATACTTATTCTGAAAATCTCCCTGTGAACCTCAAACCAGAAGCCCTGTGCTTTGCCTAGTCACCCTGCCAGGATGTGTCCAGTGACTGTCAGTGTGGTGCTGAGTATGTTCCCTGGAACCCTGACAGTGGACCTTGGGGCAGGGCCTTTGGGGGTCCTCATACAAGAGTGTGCTGATGGAGGCAGACTCTGGCTAGGTACATCTAGTCGGGGTTTCCTGTTCCATGAGGACAGGCTTGGCCTTAGGAAGATCAGATCTGGGTCCCTGTAAAATCAGGCCCTGGGATAGAGTTCCCATTGTCTGAAAGAGCGCCAGCCCTCCTCAAGTCAAGGCTCTGTTCAAGCATGGGGCCTGGTAGGGACATTCAAGGCCCTCGGTCAGCCTTAGCCCATGAGTTTCGTCATGGCTCATGAGGCAGAGGGGCTGAGGGCCGAGGTTCCAGGAAACGGTTTCCAGGTGGACTTGAACTTCAGACAAGCAATGAACAATTTTTACTCTTCACATCCTATGTATCATTTGGGGGTCATAAATACTTTAAAAATATTTCTTTTTAAAAATGTTGTTTTTTTAGTTATTTTTATTTTACCTGTGTATTTTGCCTGCACGTATGTAAGTAAATGTACCCCTGTCGTGAAATGCCCATAGAGGCCAAAAGAGAGTGTTGGATACCCCGGAGCTGGAGTTAACAGCTAGTTGTCAGCTGCCCTGTGAGTGCTGGGAACTGAATCCTGGTCTTCTGGAGCCACTGAGCCATCTCTCCAGCCCCTAAAAAGTATTTCTTGTTTATTTGACCCTCAGTTCAAGCAGATTCCAGGATTTTGGTTCATTTCTGTAACTGTGGCACTACATGGCGGGCAGGGACTTTGGAATCCCACACTCTGGGCTCCAACTTCGACCTCTCTCCGTTCTGGCTGTAAAGCTGAAGCTTAGGCAGCTTCTCTGCTTCCCAGGGCTGGTAATGGATTAAATGGTCCACTGTGTGACAAGCCACTGTTATTACCATCCCTGACCACTTAGGGCTCCACGGATAAAAGGGGGGAGGGGGGAATCACCCTCCCAGCTCTAGTTGGAGATTGCGTTGCTTGTCCCAAAGACATCTGTGCCCTCAGAGCCCACAGTCCTTAAAGGACCATCAGAGGAAAGGGGCAGTTCTGAGACCAAGCCGATGGGCCTTGGGCCAGAGAAGGAAGCACACTCAGGTCTGGCTAGCCTATTCCAGACCTCCTGGAACCAGTGGGATAGGGTGGCAGAGAAGGGTGGCAGAGAAGGGGCCCTGAAATGATGCCCAGTGCCTGCTGGACATTTGTCATCGAAGTGCATCATCCAGGGCTGAAGATGTCTTGACAGTCACTGGTTCTGCTCCCCTTCTGCCAAGGCCCTCGGCCCTCCTTCCTTCACTCTCCTCCCGTCTTCCTGCCTGGGGTCTTGCCTTGAAACTCATGCCCTACCGCGGCCTGTCTCCTACTCACGGTCCTTTTGTACAAGCACATACCTCTGCCTCCCTCCACCCTATTTTTGAGACAGCGTCTCACTATGCAGCCCTGGCTGGCTTGGAACTCACTATGTAGATCAGGCTGGTCTTGAGCTCACAGAGAGATCTGCCTGCCTATGCTTCCTGAGTGCTGGGATTAAAGGTGTGCGCCATGACACCTGGCCTCCCAAAGGTTTCAGTTGTGTTTGATTTGTTTGGTCCCTCCTACTGATCAGAGCAAGTCTTCCAGCCCATGTTGCTTACTGGCATGTCTCCCATGCCCACAGAGCCTGTGCATGCATGAAGGATGAAGTAAGAAGACCTCAGTGCCGACGAACTCTCTTGACACTTATTTCAGTTACTGGGCTCTTTACATGTGCTCATTCATGAAGTCTTCACAACATCTCATGAGATGTAGGAAGATCCAATTTGAATTCGGGGGCTAGTTCTCAGCTAGCACCCCTCAGGGCACCACATGGATGGAAGTCAGGGGATTTCTCTAACCCCACCCCAAGCAGAAGCAGACAATGTGGCCCAGGTGCATGATGCTGGGTGGGGCGGCAGTGTGCAATGGTTCGGAATTGGGGGTCTGTGATTGGCTCTGGGAGCTAATGTCATTTTGCTTATAAAGGCAAGCTGTAGCAGGCAATAAACCAAATTCTCCATTATCATCATTACAGAATTCCCAGCCATCGTTTTTTGCAAGCCTACAGGCTGAAGCAGGCCTGCTTTTCATTCGGGTGGCCAGTGGGTTGGACAGCAGTCCCTAGACCACCATCCTGGATAGCTGGTGTGGTAAAGTGAGTTATGAGTGGACATAGGCTGAAGATAGGCCATCAGTCAGCCATCAGCCTGAAGTTCCTATCCAGGGGCCAGCAGTCTCTGGGTAGGTGGAAAGTCACGGCCAAGGGTGGGAAACACTCCATTGTCATAGGCTGAGGACCTGAGGTGGAGGGACCTCTCAGGTCGGGCTACGGAAGTAGCAGGCTGGTCTCTGCATCAAGAGGTCAGTTTCTTACAGTAGCTGCAGGGGGGCACTGTGTTTCCTTTTCCCTTAGCAGGGCCACGTTGTACCTGCTCATTACAGAGGAAGCTTCCTACAATGAGACATTGACCCAAGGTCACACACCATGGACAGGAGAGCCAGTCTGCTTGGCCCATGTTCCTAGCTATCCCTCAGAGTCTGACCCTGGCCTTGGTCCTCTCATGGGTACACCCTCCCAGTCCTGCGCCAGGCTCTCTCTACTGTGTCATTACTGTCCACAGCTTCCTTATGGGCCAGGCTACTGTGTGTGTGTGTGTGTGTGTGTGTGTGTGTGTGTGTGTGTGTGTGTGTGTGATGTGCACTGGAGGCCTCTTGTCCACTGTGAGGGGGAGGCACAGACATGAGGGCTCTGTTGCTCTCATTTGAACACTGAGAACCCAAGCTCAGAGAAGGAAAGCAGTCCGAAGGAGACAGTGACTAGACTCCAGACTTCTGATTCTTCCTTCAGGGTAGGAGAAGGTCTCAAGGATGGAGTATTGCCCTGTGGAGCTGGAGCTTGTGATCAGGTGAAGGGCAATCCCAGAAGACTGTGATGTGAATCTCCCAGGTGAGCTTCAAAGAAAACCGGATGCAAAGCAGGGTACATTTAGCTGATAGTAGCTGCTGAGACCCAGGCTAGCACCCTGTCTCTCCCAGTGGAGAAACTTTGGGGTGCTTTTCTCTTTGGAGGAATGTTTCTTCTCTTCTCTTTTCTTTTCTTTTTTTTTTTTGGTCTTTTCAAGACAGGGTCTCCTGGAACTCACTCTGTAGACCAGGCTGGCCTTGAACTCACAAAGATCTGCCTGCCTCTGCCTCCCAAGTGCTAGGATTAAAGGCGTGCGCCACCACGCCGGGGTGGGAGGAATGTTTCTTAGGCAGGGGTGGTAGAGGTTTGTAGTGTACAGGAAGAAAAGCTGGAGGCTCAAGGCTTAACCACACCCAGGAAAAAAATATACAGCACAAAACAAGCCAAATATGGGTCTTTAAAGATGCCTGTCAGTCAAGTGCTTGTGCAAGGACAAGGACCTGAGTGGGGTCCCTGGCACTCATGCAAAAATCTAAGTGTGGGGGCTGGAGAGATGGCCTAGCAGGTAAGAGCACCGACTGCTCTTACAGAGGACCCAGGTTCGATCCCCAGCACCCACATGGCAGCTGAGAACCGTCTGAAACTCCAATTCCAGGAGAACTCCAGTTCCAGGGGAATCCGAGACCCTCTTCTGACCTCCGCGGCGTTGCACGACACGGGTGCACAAACTTGCATGCAGACAGTACATTCATACACATACAGAAATAAATAAAATTAATAATAAAAAAAAAAGAACCGTCTGTAACTCCAGTTCCAGGGGAATCCGACACCCTCTTCTGATGTCCGCGGCATTGCATGACATGGCTGCAGAGACAGTACATTTATACACATACAAAAATAAATAAAATTTAAAAAAATCTAAGTGTGGTGGCACGCAGTAGATTTGGGGGTGCCAGGGACAGGGGATCCCTGGAGCTTACTGGCCAACCTGTGTAGCCTTATTGCGAACTCCAAATTCAGTGAGAGACCCTTGCTCAAAACAGAACGTGGAACATGATCAAGATGGACTCCTGACATTGATCTCCACCCTCTTCATGCACGGGTACACACATGCATGCATACATGTACACACTTGCATACACACATGAACACACATGAACACACAAACTCAATATAAAAATAAGAAATACATTACAGTTGAAAGCAGAAGTATATCCTCCTTCTCAACCTCTGAGAGTGTTCTGGGGACGGATCCTTGCTGGAAGGTGGGTGTGGGGAAACATTGCATCAATTCAACAAATAAAATGCCCCAGTAAATACATGTGGGCTGGGCACGGTTGTACACTCCTTTAATCTCAGCACTTGAGAGGCAGAAGCAGGTGAATATCTGTGAGATGGAGGCCAGCTTGGTCAGTTCCAGGCCAGCTGGGGCTACAGGGAGACCCTGTCTCAAAAAGAGCAAAATAATAATAATAATAACTAATAAATATTAATAAATAAGTAACTATACCCATTCAACAGGTACTGACTTCTCATCCATGGCCTGGCATTGAGCTCAGCACTGAGAATATTGCAGGGAAAGCATGTGCTTGGTTTTCTCACAGAGCCTGCATCTTACTAGGGACCAGTGTTAAGGGGCCTGCTATTCCTTCACTAGGTGCTTGAAGGCAGTGATTGGCTTACACCAGGTCAAACAAAGAAACTGCTTCAGTTTCGGGGAGGCTTCTCGGAGGAGGCAGAGTTGAGGCCAGTCCACCAGCATTCAGGCATATGCAGACCTTGGGGCAGCAAGGTCATGTATGGAGGGCTCTGGAGGGCCTAGTCTTGATCTTATGCTTGTTGAGACAGCCCTGCTCATGTCTGATGGAGAAGACTGTGGGGTTCAGCCTTGGGAGCACCACTTTGTGAGCAGCAGGACCTGCAGCAGGTGTGCCAGCATCCCCGGGACCCTCCTGGAAAGCTCACAGAAGGAGCGGGCTGCATTGTGATGGTGGGACATGACCTGATTTGGCAGCAGGTGTAGGAGTTTAAAGAGCTGCCTGCGAGCTGAGGACCCTGGTGAGCATGCTCCAGGCTGGACTTGTGGTGGGTGGACGCCTCCCTTGGAGTTTTCGCTGTCCAGCTAATCCCAATCACTGCTATTATTTCACAGGCAATATTTATCGACTTGCCCTCCATGCGTGCGTGCGTGCGTGCGTGCGTGCGTGCCACAGAGAAGTGCTGGCCTGGGGTCAAAGTTTATCCACTTAAGTAAATCTTATCAACCTTACCTCATGCTCATTACAGTGACCTGATGTCTTAGGGACTTTCCTGCTTGCTCTTGGGACACGTGGTTTAACACCTAGTGGATTGCAAATGTGGTCTGGTAACACAATGATGGTGAGCACAGCTCTGTGAGTCTGTCCTCTTCCCACCCCACTGAGAGTCTGCCCTTCTCCCCAGCCCCACTGAGGAGCAATTTGGGGTTGTCCCTGCAAACATGAAGCCAGAACCATGCTTGCTCAACATGCCAGTTCAAATCAGGAAGAAACTCCATTTTCTACCACCTGCACCCACAACCCCAGGCCTTGACTGGCATCCTTAGACCAGAGATCCATGAGAAGAGGGATTTCTGTGTTTCATTGCTGGATCCCAGAATGGTGCTTGGGACATAGTAAGCATACCATAAATTTTGTCTAAGTAAATCTGTGTAGACGGCACAGTGTTAAGCTGTTCCCGGTAGTTTATCAGCTAGGTATGTAACACATGCATGCACACGGGAAGTCAGCCTTTAGGTAGTCCGGACACTGAGGTAGGTATTCTCTCCCTGAACATAGTAAAGGAAACAGCACTTAACCTCAGATAAGAGACTGAGCCTGGACGTGAGGTAGCTTGTTCCTAGTGAAATGAATCAGAAACAAAACCTGAACTAAACAAAACCACCTCACGTTTTTGCCTTTTTGTTTGTGGGTGTGCAGATATAACACATAATAAGGTTTACAAATCGCAGTGTAGAGCCAGATGGAGTGTTACATATGTCAAGCACACCATGCCACACACAAACAGGTGACTCATTTTAGCATCCCACGAGTGCCCTGTGGCGCAGAGGCAGCGGCGGCACTGCAGTCTGCCTGCCCTTGGCCTTTGCAAGCCTGGGGTCCTGTAGGAAGGATGCTTCGGGGCTGGCTCCTCTTGCTCGACAGCACTCTGAGGCCTGTGCTTGCTGCTGGGTGGGTCACCCTTTCTTGTGGCTGCACAGAACACATAGAATCTATTCATCTGTCTGTTCTCCCAGTGATGGGCATTTGGGTTGTTATGAGGAAAGCTTCTAGGAACAGGCCTGCGTGTATCTTTTGATTAGTCAAAGCCTTCCTTTCTCTTGGTCACGCACCAGCCAGGGCCTTGCTGGAGAGGCTTATCTTTAGCCTTAACAGATTTGCCAAGAAGCCTGGTAGCAATTCATTCTTCTACTGGAAGTCCCTGTGAGCTTTGAAATTTTTAGAGGTCAGGAATAGGGTGCCTTCTGTTAGGTCCAGGCTTCCCAGAATCCTAAGGGGTACACAGGCGCGCACTTCTTCCAGAAGCTGCCAATCCTCTGACCCCTTCCCACTTACCTGAGGCCCCGCCCCATGGGTATAAAGGATGGACCCCAGCCACCATAACTCTCTCTGTGCCTCTCTCTCTCTGTGCCTCTCTTTCTGTGTCCCCCCCCTCTCTGTCCCCCCCTTCCGCCCCCTGCCATGCTGTCTGGTCCTGGTTCCACGTGTCTGCAGGCGGCTCACGCTGGCAGTCCCACATGGAAGTAAAGCGTGCTCCTAGAGTGACCTATGCCTCATGTGCCTTTTCATTGGTTCCTGCTTTCTCACACTTAGTGCCTGCCTCCTCTGAACTTTCCCACTGCTTCCTACTAGGTCGGACTGAAATACTGGGCATTTGAGTCTGGCTCTCTGGGCTCAGTAGACCTCTCCCAGCCCTCAGGCATCAGAAATTCCTTGTAGATAGACCCAGGGGGCCAGGGGTAGAGGCTAGGTGGCCAGTGTGGCGTGCAGAGCTCCTCCCAAGAACGCTGACCATATCCCAGTGGCTTGCACTCATGTCATGGTCCCAGCTCTGGTCTGCCCACAGGTACAAGGTGATGTGCTGTTTATTCTGGAAAGGGCGTATGTCTGGACCTGCAGCTCTCAGTGCTCCCCTCAGCTCCCAGCTGTGAGAACTCGCAGCTGATTTGAGGAGGTGGTCAGACACTGCTCCCAGGAGAGGGGGAGGGAAGGGTGTTCACAAGGTCTCCTAGCCTACTGACCAGGCTGAGTAGGTCACCCTTTCTCATGGCTACACAGAACACATAGAATCAATTCATCTGTCCATTCTCCCAATGATGGGCATTTGGATTGTTATGAGGAAAGCTTCTAGGAACAGGCCTGCTTGTATCTTTCAGTGAGTCAAAGCCTTGCTTTGGGTCCAAAGACTTCAAAGACCTCTGGGAAAGTGAACAGAGAAGACCACGGAGAAAAGAGAAGGAGAGAGGGGCTTGCCTCACAACGTCAAGAGGCGTCTGCCATGGACACTTGGTGCCACTGATGGATTCACCAGCAGTGCAGTCCTGGCTCTGCTCTGGGCTGCCATCTGCTCCCCTGACTGGGGACATTGGGGGTGGGGGCAAAGAAGAGAACAGAGCAGTTTCTGACAAGTGGCTTCAGAGTGGTCAGCCCTGGATTCCAGTCCTGGATGTGTGTGTTCACACGCTCGCATGTGCCTTTGGCGGGAGGCGTCGGATTCCCTGGAGCTGGAGTTACTGGAGATTGTGTCAGCTGATACGGGTTCTGGGAACCAAACTTGGGTCCTCTGGACCAGCAGTAAACACTTTAACTGTTGAGCCATCTCTTCAGCCTGAGCCTAGAGCTTTCTGGGCAGTAGTTTCCTTGTCTATGAAATGGGACAGTGACCAGATGCCCGTCCCAGGGGCACCCTCAAACCCATTAGCTACCCTTTCAAAGGACATTATCAAAGGGTAGATGGTGAGCACAGGATCCATGTCCTCCAACTGACTCTTGTCTGGTAGTGGGGGAGCAGGTGGCCTCGTGCACACGTCCCTGGCTGCCATGCAAGGAGACCATGGTCTGACTTTATCCCAGTCACCATGAGACTCAAGATGCTCTCTCTGAGAACAGATAGGAAAAATCAACACCGACAGAGATCAGAGGATTGAAGTCAGATCTAAACTGATAGTGGGCACCTTGGAAAAAAGCCACTGTTGGGCTGGAGAGATGGCCTAGCGGTTAAGAGCGCCGACCGCTCTTGCAGAGGACCCGGGTTCGATCCCCAGCACCCACATGGCGGCTGAGAACCGTCTGAAACTCCAATTCCAGGAGAACTCCGGCTCCAGGGGAATCCGACACCCACTTCTGACCTCCGCGGCATTGTACGACATGGGTGCACAGACTTGCATGCAGACAGTACATTCGTACACATACAGAAATAAATAAAAATTAATAAAAAAAAATTAAAAAAAAAAAAAAAGAAAAAAGCCACTGTTTGTAAGTCTGAAAGGAAGACAGAACTTCACCTGGGAGTTGGGGTAAGTGCCGGTGGGGGCCACCCAGAGCCAATGTCCTCAACCCTGGAGGCTGGACGGTGGGTGGAATGACCATGGCTAGTATGGAGGAGGCCAGTGGTACAGTTGTCCCTGATGCTGTGTTTAGAGCAGCCCAGGCTAGCTCACAGTGGCCTCTGCAGCCAGGCATAGCCCAGGCAGTGGGTGGTCCATTCTCGCTTCTTCCATCCACTGGAAGGCCTTGCCCTACCCTGGGCCCCACCCCGTGCTGCTTCCTTCCCTTGACAACTTTGTCTTTGAACGTGGCTGAAGAATTTCCTGTTCCAGGAGGTCATGGATGGCTGGACTTCCTTTCTACACCAGCAGCCCTGGCCAGGCTGTTTGAGTATGGGCCAACCTTGGAGAAGCCGTGAGAGTGGGGCAAAGGAGAAGCGGGGCAGGCTGGGGGGGGGGGGCAGGCGGGGGGCAGGCGGGGGGAGCAGGTGGGGGGAGCAGGCGGGTGGGGCAGGCGGGTGGGGCAGGCGGGTGGGGAGCCCTGAGCTGGTTCTGCTGGGCCGGTCCCAGACCTCGTGCAGCAGAGGAGCCAGCCTGGGTCTGCAAGGGCAGGAGCCAGAGCTTCGGGGCTCTCCCTGTTGCTAAGACAACCAGAGATGACTCCCGACAGAGCCCCAAGGCAGTCAGTGGGGAAAGAGCCTGGAACCTTCCGCGCAGCTTCAGGTGTTTGCTGGGTGACGTTCGGGTCACTAGTGCGGAGTTCTGAAGCAGGTGCTCATTTCAGTCCAGGGCCAACTTGCCTCCTGCTGTTTCTCGGGACTCTTACCCTCCCAGGTTCCAGGAGGTGAAAGACCTTAAGGGAAAGAAAGCAAGAGAAGGCATCATCTGGGCAGGCGGGTCCAGCCAGGTTGAGCCCAGTGATCACCAGAGGCAGAGTGAACTCTTGGGCCGGCCTGGAGGGTCTGTGGGCCTTCTGCCGAGGTGCCGACGTGCTTCACCACTTCCTCGCCAAGGCCGCCGGGTCCTAGTTTTGGTTTCTATTGCTGTGAGAAAACACTGACCAAAAGGTTTGGGGAAGGTTTATTTCAGCTTATAAATTACAGCCGTCGCTGAGGGTCAGGAGCTAGCGCAGGGACTGAGGCAGAGACCAGGCAGGAGCCGCTCACTCGCCTGCTCCCCTGGCTTCTTCAGCTCCTTTCTTTTTTTATCTTTTTGAGACAGGGTCTCCCAGCTGTCCTGGAACTCACTACATGGACCAGGCTGACCTTGAGCGCGCAGAGATCCACCTGCCTCTGCCTCCCAAGTGCTAAGATGAAAGGCATGTGCCACCACACTCAGCTCAGCTTCCTTTCTTACTTAGCCTAGACTTACTTGCCTAGGTATGACACTGCCCACAGTGGGCTGGACCTTCCTTCAATGCCAGGCGTGGTGGCGCACGCCTTTAATCCTAGCACTTGGGAGGCAGAGGCAGGCAGATCTTTGTGAGTTCAAGGCTAGCCTGGTCTACAGAGTGAGTTCTGGGACAGCTGGGGCTACAAGAAGACCCTGTGTCGAAAAGACCAAAAAATAAAAAAAATAAAAAAAAAAAAAAAAAGAAAAGAAAATGCCTCAGACATGCCCACAGGCCCGTTTGATGGAGGAAATTCTTCAACTGAGGTTCCTTCTTCCTAGAAACATAAAGCTGACTACTGTGAGACACAGCCTCAACCTGACTGTAGAAATCTGGGTCCTGGGCAGCCAGGGAGCGTGAGGATGGGAAGACCGGAGCTGGGGGGCGCTTACAAAGCTGTGAGGTGTGGAAGTCCCACTCTTGTCCTTCGGGACAAGGAATCTCAGGCTTGCTGAGGGAAGCTGCAGAGCCCGGGAGGTGGAGGTGCTCACCACGCTGTTTGGGCAGCTTCTCCTGTGCTGTCTAGTGCACAGTCCATTTTCTACTCACATCCCTCCCCTCTCTGAGGTACCCCAGGTTGGGGAGCAATGGCCTGGGTTCCCCTCCACTCTATTCAACCAACCCCCATGTCTCTGGGTCTGAGTAGGGCCCCAAGGTGAGGGTGAGGAAGACTGGGGAGGACATGGGTGGAGGGTGCGGCATCTGCTTGAGAGGATTTTTTCTGGAGGGAGGGCCAGGAAGGAAGGGGACCTGAGTTGTCCTGAAGCTCTGCATCCTGTCTGAAGCAAGGACTGACATCAGGTACCGTCTTCTGCAGGAGGCCTGCCTCCCCTATCAGCCCACCCGTTCCCAGCCCTAACCCATCTGTATCCACCTGGGTTTCTAGAGCCCTCTGACCCTCCCTCTTGCATTTGGACTGGGCACTGGGCTCATCCTCAAGGAAAACCAGGAGCCTGGAAGCCCTTGACCCTTCTTGAATCCCGGACAGAGCTGAAATGCCTGAACTTCAGCTGGCTTCAGACTGGTCAAGAGTTGCCATTCCTAGAGTGGGGGGTAAGGGGGAGCTTCCAGCCACCTGGGACCTTTCACCCTCACCCTCCTTCGTGGAGGCCCCGCCTCTCCTCGCTGTCTGTTGGTTCTCTTCCTGTGATGTTCCTGCTTTTTTCTGTTATGAACATGTAATCCTGGCCTCACAGCCCTGGTAGCCTTTCCAGGGAACTGCGCCCCCCCGCCCCCCCGCCCCCCCCCCGCGAGCCCCACTTCTCCCTGGCTGCTCCTGCTGAGGCTCCTGCAGGCACGGAGGACTTCTGCCTCCTCTGAGGAACAGGCGGCCTGAGGAAAGCCAGTGGACGAGCTGAGCTGAGGGGGGCTTCCTGCAGGAGCCAGAGCTAAACCCTGGGTAAGCGTGGAGGGCCAGAGAGAGCGCGGCATCCCGGGAAGTCCAAGGCGGTTTCCAGAAAGCAGGAGTGACGGCCTGGTGCTGCGGCCCATTGGGAATGACCCGAGTGCAGCTCTCTTGGGGAGAAAACCGCCCAGAAGAAGCTGGAGGCCGGTTCCTGAGCCAGCGAACGGATGCCCTGGGCACCCAGAGGACTGGCACACCCAGCAGCTCTCTGCGCATGCACAGAGTTGCAAAGACTAGAAGACACAGAAGTCAAGCCATAGCTGCTGGGTCTATGCACTGGCCCAGGCTGAGGCCATGCTGACTCCATGCAGGTCTAAGATTAGGGAAAACCAAGCGACTGCACATGCTCCTTGACGCGTGAAACTACCACAAACTAAAAATACCATAAGGAAGCTGGGCGTGGTGGCGCATGCATTTAATCCTAGCCCTTGGGAGGCAGAGGCAGATGGATCTTTGTGAGTTCAAGGCCAGCCTGGTCTACAGAGTGAGTTCCAAGACAGCTGGGGATACAGGGAAACCCTGTCTGGAAAAGACCAAAAAAATAAAATAAATAAATAAAAATACCATAAGGAAAAAAAAATCACTTAAGATAGGAGCCATGGACTGACTCAGCGGGCAAGGGCACTACCACCAAGTCCGATGTCCTGGGACCAAGATAGTAGGAGATAGAACTGATTCTTATGGTTGTCCTATGAACTCCATAGGCACACATATATGCCCCACACATAATGCACATATGCGTGCACATGCACAAAATAAAACATGGGGAGAGCGAGGAGAGAGAGAGAGAGAGAGAGGGAGAGTGCGAGCTGGTAGTATAAGCCCAGCAGCTATCCTGGAAACACTGCAAATACAAGGCCTACATGGATAGCCTGGGAGCTTAGCAAGACGCTCCCTGTCTCAAAATAAAAAGTTAAGGGCTAGGGAGAGAGGCTCAGTGGTTAAGGGCTCTGACTGCTCTTACAGAGAACTAGAGTTTGATTCCCAGCCCTCACATGGTTCCAGGGGATCCTCCACCTTCTGACCTCTAAGGGCATTGTGCAACATGGGTGCACTTACACACATGCAGGCAATACACCCATACACATAAAAAAAAGAAAGAAAGAAAAAGTTAAGGGCTGGAGAAATGGCTGAGCAGTTAAAAGCACCCGCTGCTCTTGTAGAGGATCCAGGTTCAGTTCCCAGCATCCACATGGTGGCTAACAACCATCTATAACTCCAGGTCCGTGGGACCTGCCTCCCTCTTCCGGCCTCTGTTTTAGAGAGCATGACCCTACATAACACCCCAGGGCACCAGTGTCTCCCTGTGGCTGCAGGGCAACCTGGCACCTCAGCTGGATGTTCCATTGGCTTGACTGGACAGGATCGTGCTGCAAGCCACTGGTCCTGGGAGAGCGGCATTCGGATGTCCAGGCCACTCTGCTGAAGCATGTTCCTTTTGTGCCCCTGGACTAACTCCAGCTGTTGTTGGCAGTGCTCCCTCCTCTGGGTGAAGTTCCATTTTATCCTAATTTGTAGTTACATGACCTTTGAGTTCATGCCGTGCACCCCCTCCTCCTTTGATAAGACTGAAATTAAATGTTGCCAAGTGAGTTATCTAATGTCAAATAAGCAGATTTTGTTTTAATTTTGCGAAGATAATACGGATTTGCATGACTTGAAGCCCTCAGGGGAAGGGGACAGTTTGGAATGCTACAGGCCTGAGCTATATCTAGACATAGCCTCTTTGAATGTGTGACCTTTTTTTTTTTTTAATTTTATTTATTTCTGTATGTGTACGAATGTACTGTCTGCATGCAAGTGTGTGCACCCGTGTCGTGCAATGCCGCAGAGGTCAGAAGAGGGTGTCAGATTCCCCTGGAACTGGAGTTCTCCTGGAATTGGAGTTTCAGACGGTTCTCGGCCGCCATGTGGGTGCTGGGATCGAACCTGGTTCCTCTGCAAGAGCGGTCGGCGCTCCCAACCACTAGGCCATCTCTCCAGCCCCGAATGTGTGACCTTTGCTGAGTTACCAAACCTCTCTGAACACCTGCACCCTTGTCTTATTTATTTTGATTGTATGTGTATGAGTATTTTGCCTGCATGTGTGTAGTTGCTCCTATGTGCGCAGTGCCCCCAGAAGCCAGAAGAGGGCATTGGATCTCCTGGAAACCCGAGTTACAGGTGGTTGTTAGTCTCCATGAAGTTGCTGGAAATTGAACCCGGGTCCTCTGCACCAGGAACCAGTGCTCTTAACTGCTGAGCTATCTCTCCAGCCCACAGCCCTCTTATCTTTAAAGTAGGCGTGATCAGACCCACTCTGCAAGGTTGCATCATTCAGGAATGATATAAACAAGCTTGTCATCCAGGAGATATCCAATAAATGCTCCACAACTATTTAATGAGGTGGCAAAGCAGTCAACCACAATGCCATTTATTTTATATTTATTCACTTATTTATCGTGCATGGTGGGGGCACATGCCATGGAACAATTGTGGAGGTCGGAGGACAACTTGCAGGCGTCAGTTCTCTTTTCCACTGCATTGCTTCCAATGTTAAAACTCAGTAGTCAGGCTTGGTGGCAAGGGGCCTTACCCACTGAGCCATCCTGCTATTTAATGATGTCCATTTATTTTTATTTATTTATTTTTTTATTAATTTTATTTATTTCTGTATGTGTATGAATGTACTGTCTGCATGCAAGTTTGTGCACCCGTGTTGTGCAATGCCACAGGGGTCAGAAGAGGGTCTCTTGGATTCCCCTGGAACTGGAGTTCTCCTGGAATCGGAGTTTCAGACGGTTCTCGGCCGCCATGTGAGTGCTGGGGATCGAACCCGGGTCCTCTGAAAGAGCGGTCGGCGCTCTTAACCGCTAGGCCAGAGCTGGAGAAACTGACAAGCAGAGTGCCTGGGTGAGGAGAATGAGGGGGATACCCTGAATGCAGATGGGGTTTGGAGGGGGGCTGTGCAGAGAGAAGCGGGGACATTTGGGAAGAGTCCTAGCACTTGAAGAATGAGTAACATTTACCCAGGCAAAGGGGAAGAGAAAGGCCATTCAAGCTGAAGCAGTAAAGACACAGGGCTAGAGAAAGTCCGTGGTAGACAAGGCCAAGGACCCTGGAGGGAACTGGAAGGGAGGGAGGAAGGAATACGCATACGTAGGAGATGTGTGTGAAGTAGGAGATGCGCATGATGTACAATGGTCTTTGAAGGGGTGGGAACCTTGCCTTGGCAGCAACTACATTCTCAATGGAAAAGCAAATTTGGAAAACAACGAACTTTGTTCAATTTACTCTTTTCTTCTCAAAAGCAATTGCTTCATTGTTTGCTGAAGTGCCTTTGCCTTTATGAAAGGTCCCTGGCAGAAGCAAGTTGGAGGCCCAGGACTGGGCACCTTGGTGTCCACGTTAGAGACTCACACATACCTGAAAAAAACAGCACAGCTCTCTGGCCAGACACAGCCTCTTATGCAGTTGGCAGATGTAGCACACCACGTGCATGGCCTAGAGCTGTGCTCAGCGACGGTGCAGCACATGAGGAAGTCTTCCTCAAAGGCTTGCAAACAGGAATTCGTTCAACTACTCTTTGCCAGAACCATTACAAGTTTGGTCACTGCCTTTTGGGGTCTGACAAAGCAGGCATTTCATAGCTATGGTCAATTAATTTCTCAGGGAAGACCTGGCCACTCCTACCAAGGAGGTAAAGGGGGTGTGGGGAGGGGCCTGGCATTGTCAAACCAGATGAAAAGTGGTTTCAAGCTCCATTTGTTTGAACTCAGGATTTCATATCCTGGCTCTCAGGAGTAAAGTTAGAGAAACATACCGGGCTTCAAGATTGTTCGAAGATGAGATGGAGGTGAGCAGAGCGAGTGAGCAGGAAGCGGGGCGGAACAGCAAAGGGAGGTCTTCACCACGGGCAGTCCAGACCGTCTTCCAGGCCCCTGGGGGAGGCTTCTCAAGCCTGGGATTGTGCGGCGTCCAGCACGTGACAGGACATTGTAACCAGCACTGACTGACTGGTCTGAGCTCTTGGGTCAGACCCACGAGAGAGGCCGGGTGTCAGCGGAATGTCTGCAGGAGGACTCTAGGCCACGGGCGTCTTTGGCCAAGAAAGGTCAATGCAGCTTGGGACATCATCAGGAATCGGGCCACTTGTGAAATAAGCAAACATCCTCTGGACACCCCGAAGGACATTTTTAGAAACAGGGCTGAGGAAAGGAAGCTCAGGAGAGGCGGGGCCAGGGGCAGGGAAGGAGAGGGGTCATTTGGTGAGAACCTCAAGGAAAGTGACACCAAAAATGTTCATTGCATGGGGTTTTCTGGCTGCATCACGAGTCACACTGCCTGCCCAGGGTAAGCCAGGCAGAGAGCGGACTCTACCCTCTTGCGCTTGTCTGCTTGCTTGCCTTGCTCCACCTTCCCTTTCCTTTTTCCTTTACCCCCTCTTTCCCTCTGTCCCTCTATAACTGTTAACTTTCCAGATGTTGCTGATTTGAACTCCTAAATACATCTCTAGTCCTTCCTCTGGTGTCCACTTCTGTACCATCACTCACTGCTGACGTGGTGACCACTGCAATAACCTGCTCCACGTGTGACCTCTCCAGTGCGTTCCCCAGAGTGTGGTGATGTGATCTTCGGAGGACACACACACACACACACACACACACACACCACATACACCTCCTTGGGGGAAATATCAGCAGCTCCCCTTTGCCTACAGGATGAAGTGAGACTCCCAGGTCCCCCACCTCCAGTATCTGGCTTGTCCCTGTTTTCTGGGATGTCCCAGGACACGCTCTTCTTTCTGCATTCCAGCCACACTGCCTTTCTTTTTGTTCTGAGTCATTCTGGTTTGTTCCCCAGAAGCTCAAGTTGGAGCACTTGGTCCTCAGCTGGTGGTGCTGAAGGTTGTGGAAACTTTTGGAGAGGTCACCAAGGGTGGTGGCACTTTGAGGGATAGCCCAGACCCAGGTGCGAGTTCCCCTCCCCCACCACAGCCACAGGCACTTTTACCACCATGTGTTCCCTTCTATCGATGACCCGCGTTCCCTTAAACTGTGAGCCAAGGTGAGTTCTTCCTCCCTAGAGACAAGGTGAGTCCTTTCTCCCTAGAGCCAAAGTGAGTCCTTCCTCCCTTACACTGTTTCCGGTGATGAGAAGTGACTGCCACGCTCCCTCGCTCTCTCCCATGCCCCCTCACTCTCTCCCACGCCCCCTCGCTCTCTCCCACGCCCCCTCGCTCTCTCCCACGCCCCCTCGCTCTCTCCCACGCTCCCTCACTCTCTACCGCAGTGGCACTTTTGCTTCTGCCAGTCCCCTGCCCAAGTGTTCACCTGCTGTCTTGGCCAGGGTGATACATTTCCTTCTCTAGCATGGCGAGCTGGGCATCAGCTACAGCACCTCCTCTACCCCAACTATGGCAGGCCACCTTCACTTGGGGCAGGCGGGACCCTGGGTCTACACATGTTCTAGGAGGTGAAAAGTGTACAGCGGCATTGGCCTGGCTGCATGGGAAATTGCCAAGCTTGGTAAACGGGCCCAGACTGCCCAAGTTGCCCCCAGGACCCACTGCGGGTCCCCTCCGGGCCCCACCCCCCCATCCGGCTGGCCCACGGCTAGCAGATGCTCTGAGAGCAACAACGGAGCCTTAACACCAGGTGTGAGGCGGACAGGACCTGGCTGGTGTCTTTGGAAAGGTCCTGGGGGAGCCTGGTGGGATGGGTACGATATGACAAAGCCAAATCTGTCTCAAGGGGCATCAGGCTGACATGCCGGCTGCTGTCGGGATGGCGTCGTAGCCATGAGGCTTACTCCCAGACTTCACTGCTTCCGTTCGCCACCCTCTTCTCTCTGTCTTCCTCAGTCCCTCCTGTCTTGACCACCCAGCCTGGTCTATATTATGGCACCCAGGAGTGAGTGGGAAAGGCCCCTTCTCACCTGCCCAGTGCCCCCACCACCACCACCTGCACCCCACCCACAGGCCAAGCTCCTGAGGACTCTCTTGGCTGAATCTCTGTTGGTGCCCAGAAGCCTGGGTCTGAAACAGGAGAGAGGCCACTTCTTCCTGGACTTCCTGGGTGATTTTCCCAGGTGCCTCTGTTTCCAAACCAGCATCTGTGTGTGGGGAGAAGGCAGATCTGAGAGAGAGGTGAGGCAGCACTTTGAGGCCCAGGGGCTGGTGAGGAGAAGGTGGGGCTGGTGAGGTCCACCCAGCTCAGCAATTATCCAGGAGCATGAAGGAGAAAGAAACTGGGCTCAGCTGTGAGGTCACAGGGCCAGATGAGGCCCTGGGGCAAGCCAGCCTCTCCGTTCACCTTCAGCCAGCTTCCAGGTACCCCTTACACCCTCCAGCGCGCCCCTCTTCCCTGTAGCAGGCCTGAAGTTTAAGACGTCTCTGTGCAACCGAGGCCTAGTGCCGGATTCCCACTGGGTTATTGCCGGTGTTTCTGTTGTACTGAGGCAAAGCGTTATGCGGGCAAGTCCTTAACACTTGTTTTGAATGAATGAATCCAGGGAGTGGTAAACGTTTACTTCTTTGACCCAGAGACTGTGAGTCTTGGGCAGCCCGGGTAATTCCTGTTAGAACCACTTACATCTGTGGAAATGCACTGTGGTTACCCAGTGCGATGGGGACCAGCCACCCTTCCGAGGCCTTCGCCCCAGCTCTTGGGGCTCTACTGTCCCTCCCCACTGCCCTCTCAGCTGTTCCTTATGCTCAGACTAGGTGCGGGCCCAGCAAAGGCCAGGATCACTGGTTCTGGAAGCAGTGCTGGTTACTCAGAAGGCATCAACCGGAGGTTTCATGCTGTGTGGTTAAATGCTGCCTATTGTCAATTTATCTGACCTTTTCCAGATAGGGCTGGTTTTCCTGTCTCTTAACCTTGACTTCCTGAATAATGTCCAGGAGGTTTTTGAAGCAAAGTGTGTGGGGTGTCTAAGCCTGTCTAGGCGGCACAGTTGGAGGGGTTTATGGCTATGGGGAGGAACCAGCCCATCCTGGCCAGCCTGGCTGCTCCCCGGCCTCAATTTTCCCTGCCTGGTGTTCAGTGGTCCAGAGGGTGCCCCCTGCTGTCTAGGAGTGGCAGTGCTGCTGTGGAGCAGCAGGGAAGGACAAAGGTGCTCAGGGACCTGACCCTGCCACCTCTGCTGCAGGAAGCTGCCAGGCCTTAGTGACTCAGCAGGGCTGCAGTGTTGAGATGCATGGGTTGGGTTGGGGACCTGCTGCCCTTGCCCCTCCTCCCTGGGCACCCTCCCTCAGCTGGCCCCCTTAACCTGTTAATCATTAATGTCTCCTCCCAGAGGGAGATGTGTGTCTGAGAGCCTCAGGAGGTTGTGCTCCAGGAGACTCAGACCTGGTCTCAGTGGCTGGTGGCTGGGAGGGACCTGCGTGTGAACTTTCCTCTCTTCTGTGGCTTCTCTCCCAGGCACACATAACTGATTGACTTACTGTTGGCTTTACAGATGCCAGAAGACTTAGGTCTCAGATGCAAGCCCAGGTCATCCCCTAACTCCAGAGTCACCCCAGCCTACCAACTTCACAGTTGCCTGAGCGACAGAGATGAGCAGGCTCTGTCCCAGCCTGCAGGGATCCTTCTCCACAGCTCACCAGGCAACCTCCAGCCTTCATCAGCCTTGCCAAGAATGGGTGTCAAGGCCTCGGGGTACTAGGTCACATTGTCAAATGAGGCTGTGGGTTGAGTGAGGATTTCAAGGGGACATCCTCCTGGTTTGAGCCACACTGCACACAAGAGCACCCTGTCCACTGTTGTTTCACAGAGGAACTTGTTTACAAAAATGTGACTATAGTTTGTCCGAAATGAACCAGAAGGTCTCCAATACTAGATTTCCCTGTCCCTAGGGTAAATGTTGGGGGTGGGGGCAGAACGCCGACGGGCAGACAGCCTGGAAGCTCCTCTGCACGCACCAGCCATGCTGTGTGGTCCTGCAGCACCCGGGCCTGGTAGGTGGTAGTTCACAGGCAGTGCAAGGCTCTTTCTGCTCCTCACCACATGATGTCGCTGTTGTTCACAATTAGCCAACTCTGAACAAGTCCAGCTCAACCTCTGTTTATTGACTCAGAAACTCCCTGGGTGGAGACCAGAAATCAGTTTTCCACAAATGGTTCAGGAAATTCTGAGGGATGCTGAAATTTGAGAATGGCTGGCGTGGGTCACTCTGCAAGTCCTGTTGCCTTTAGGTCTTCCCTCTTTGCAGGTGGTCAAGGCACCCCAGCCTGTGGCCCATCTGGAAGTGCGACCCCATTGGCCCGAGGTGGCAGACTGGAGAAACTCGGCCTTGGCTAGCAAGAAGCACTTCCTTCCTCTCTTGTCCCTGGAAACAGGAAGGACAGGGAACACCAAGTAAGATAAATATTCCCCCAAATAAAATACTGAAAAACCATAAAGACATGGGTGATCTTGAAAGTGACCAGAGGGAGAAAAATATGTTAAGCATCCCCGAGTTGTGAAGGAATGGTCAGAAGCTGTTGAAAACAAGAAAAAAAAAAAAATAGGGTGAAATAGTTAAAGTATTGGAAGAATTAGACATCCATCCATTTAGGGATGGGGAGATGGATCAACAGTTATGAGCACTTGCTGCTCTGCAGAGGATATAGGTTTGATGCCCACCTCCCACGTGGCAGTTTACAACAGTCTGTAACTCCAACTCCAGGGGATCTAATGTCCTCTTCTGGCCTCCTGAGCACCAGGCTGAGGTGGCATACATACATACATACATACATGCAGGCAAAACACTAATATGCCTAAAATAAAGACAAATCTTTCTAAACATGAAAGCAAATAAATATCCTGATAGATAAGAAGAGAGAATTTATTGCCAAGCAAACCTACTGAGCATAAAATGGTAATGTCAGCAAGGAGGCAAATGACTGTTGTTACTGTTTCCTGGGGAGCTGTGAACCAACGTTTACTCACCCCAAAGAAGAGTACCAGTGACAGAGGGATGTCCTACCAAAGCCTAGCTTTGTAAACCAACGAGATCACTGAGTTTTCTTATAGGAGCAGGGTAGCTTCCAGACAGCTACATCACTGCAGAGTCCCAACTCAGATGACGACTTCCACATGGCTGCACAGGTGGAGTTACCCCTTCAGTTAACCCTCTACCCTCTAGCACTCTGAATCCATGCATACTGGGACAAACTGGCATGCGCCCGCCAGGCTGATATGGTAGGAAATGAGGGACTCAGGTGAAAATGAGGTGCTCGGGTGAAGGTCTGAGAATGACCCTCCCAGCCCCCTCTTCCATGAGGGAACTCAATGGGCCTGATCTTGTTGAGGGTCTCCTTTCAGTGATTTACTGGTGGTAATTACAATGTCGTGATGGTAATAACCATATTTTGTTTAGAGAACAATTTTTCATAATAATGATGTGTGTCAATAACGCAGATCTCAAGCCGGGGGTGGGGTAGGAGGTGGCACATGCCTTTAATCCCAGCACTCCGGAAGCAGAGGCAGGCAGATCTCTGTGAGTTCAAGGCCAGCCTGGTCTACATAGCAAGCTCCAGGCCAGCTGGGACTAAAGGGAGACGCTGTCTCAAAAGATAAAAAAAACCCAAAAGTGTTTATGCCCAAGATAAATTCCACTGGAGAAAGAGATGTGCTCATGTGTATAAAGCAAAAACAACACTGTGATTCCTGGTGGCAAACAGAACGAAACCAGAGTGAACTGGGAGAAGAGCTGTGGAAACAGTGGCTTGGTTCATGCCAAATTCCAAAGCAACCTTCCCACAAAGGCCACTGGACACTGACCCTTGTGATGCAACACCCTCATCAGTTTAAACTAGTGGAAAGTAAACAAACAAGCAAACAGGAACATGATTGACATGCCAAAGGAGGTGATGAAATAGTCACATAGACAGGGGCTGGAGAGATGACTCTGAGTGGTCCCACTGTTCTGAGTTGTTTCAGCACAGGCTCAAAGCAGTGGAGGCATATGATCATGAACCCAAACCCCTGAGACCATGACCTCTCCTTCCAGTTGTTGTCAAGTTTGTTGCTATAGCAACAGAAGCTGCCTAGCACAGTCACAGATGGAGAACACTTGCAAATGTGGCAGATAGGAGTCCAACTATAATAATTCACTGCTTCAAATACGAATATTCTAAATACATCAAGCAAAAGACATCTGTTATTAGAGTGGGTTATAAAAACAAGGCCCTGACTGCTGTTTATAGGAAACACAGTTTATACATAAAGAAGTAGGAAAGTCTCAATCAATGACCTTGGTCAAATTCCATTTTAGGGGGGTCTTTTTGAGACAGGGTCTCCCTTGAGTCCCAGCTGGCCTGGACCTCCTTATGTAGACCAGACTGGCCTTGAACTCATAGAGATCTGCTTGCCTCTGCCTCCCAAATGCTGGGATTAAAGGCGTGCACCACCATGCCTGGCTAGATCCCCCCCCTTTTTTTTTGTATGTGTATGAATGTACTGTCTGCATGTAGGTCTGTGCACCTGTGTCGTGCAATGCCTCGGAGGTCAGAAGAGGGTGTCGGATTCCCCTGGAACTGGAGTTAAAGACGGTTCTCAGCTGCCATGTGGGTGCCCAGGTCCTCTGCAAGAGCAGTCGGTACTCTTAACTGCTAGGCCATCTCTCCAGCCCCTAGATTCCCTTTTTAAAAAGACCAGAAAGAAGGAAAGAAGCTGGAGAGAGGGTTCAGTGGTTAAGAGCATTAGCTGTTCTTGCAGAGGATCCAGGTTCATTTCCCAGCACCCACATGGCAGCTAACAACCACCCATAACTCCAGTTCCAGGGGATCTAATCTTCTGATCTTTGTGGGCATTTCACAACATGGGTGCACTTACATACATATAGGCAAAACACTCATACACTAAAATAAAAATAATATTTGTATATATATATATATATATTATTTAAACAGACCAGAAGTGGGACATGGTGGTACACGATTTTAATCCTGAGGAGGTAGAGGCAAGCAGATCTCTGAATTCAAAGCCAGTTTGGTCTACATACTGAGTTCCAGGACAACTAGGGCTACATAGTAAGACTCTGTCTCAAGAAAGAAAAGAAAGAAAGGAAGGAAGGAAGGAAGGAAGGAAGGAAGGAAGGAAGGAAGGAAGGTCGAGCTAAAATAAGTAACAGAAATGAAATGGGGGCAACCTCAATGACCTGAGCCTGATCCCAGGACCCATGTAAAAGTAAAAAGAGAGCACTGAAAAGAGAGCATTGATGCCTCAAAGCTGTCCTCTCACCTCCACAGGCCAGGGCATACGCCCCTGCCTCCAGTCACACACACACACACACACACTCACTCTCAATGACAAATAGATAAAAATACAATTTAAGGAAAAGAAGTGAGACAAAGATCAAAGTTTGGGGCTGGAGAGATGCTCAGAGGTTAAGAGCACTGGCTGCTCCAGTGGAGGATGCAGGTTCAGTTCCCAACACGTGGTGGCTAACAACTGCCTTAACTCCAGTTCCAGGGGATCTGACACCTTCTTCTGACCTCTTTTGACCTTCTTCTGAGCCCCAAGGCAGCAATGAAACAAGCTATTCCCACTGAGAGGATGAATAAGCCTGACAAGACTTTATTACATCATGACCAGATGGGACTGAATTCAGGAATATAAAGTTCATTAAAAGCTTTTTTTTTTATGGTGTAAAAAAATCTGTATTTAGAATTAGCCAACAGGACTGCTTAGATGATCCCAATTTTGTCGGCACTATCCAAAGCATTGTAATCAGGAGCCACTAGAACATAGGCCTTCTCTCCGTCATGTCTGATCAGGGTATTGACTTTGGCTACATTGGTGTCAGAGTTTCTTCACAGCCTGCTTGACCTGGTGCTTGCTAGCTTTGACATCCACAATGAACACCAATCCACGCTGACCTGTAACTCACTATGTAGATCAGGCTGGCCTCAATCTCCCAGAAATCTGCCTGCCTCTGCCTCCCAAGTGATGGAATTAAAGGTGTGCATTGCCACGCCTGCTGTGTTTCATTTAAAATGTAAAGTTAGTGTAATTCACAATGTGGACAAATTAGAAATGGAAAGTTCATATGATCATTTTGGCAAAATATTCATGAACTCCGATGCCCTCTGACAGCAAAAGTTCTCACCAAACTAGGAAGAGAAATGATAATGACATAATGGGAACTTCTGAGATAACATCATACTTCATATTGAAAAAGTGAGCCGGGCGTGGTGGCGCACGCCTTTAATCCTAGCACTTGGGAGGCAGAGGCAGGCGGATCTTTGTGAGTTCAAGGCCAGCCTGGTCTACAG
The DNA here is from genome assembly GCA_009823505.1 of Rhizomys pruinosus. NCBI lineage: Eukaryota > Metazoa > Chordata > Mammalia > Rodentia > Spalacidae > Rhizomys > Rhizomys pruinosus. Next base: position 2,467,423 of record VZQC01015735.1, read on the forward strand.
AGTGAGTTCCAGGACAGCTGGGACTGCAGGGAGACCCTGTCTTGCAAAGACAAAAAAAAAAAGAAAGAAAAAGTGAACGGCCTCCCCAGGGACCTGGTGCACTGCCCTACTGGCAAATCCCATCCTTCCAACTGAGCTTTGTTAGACACATAACAATAAGTGAAAATTGGCTCAAAATGGATCACAGACCTATGTGTGAGTCTTGAAAAACACCCAGGCGAAAACATGGACATCTGTGAGGATCATATTATGCAGATTCATAGATGAAATACAAATCTGACCAAGGGTTTTCAGAATACACACAGAATTATGGATATGTTTTTAACACTGCGAATACAAACAACCAAAAGGAAAGCCAATATCAGAAAGAGCGATCTACCAAACACACACATGAAAACATGTTCTAGCAGTTAAGAGCACGGGCTGCTCTTGCAGAGGACCCGGTTTGATTCCCAGCACCCACATGGCAGCTAACAACTGTCCAAAACTCCAGTTCCAGGGGATCTGACGCCTTCTTCTGACCTTTGTGGGCATTTCGCAACATGGGTGCACTTACATACATGCAGGCAATGCGCTCACACACATAAAATAAAAATAGTAAAATAAAATATTTTTTAAAAAGAAAACAAGTTCCAAACCCCTGGTCACTGGAGAACTAAACTGGAAATCACAATCTGAATCCACCATACTCTACAGGAACCAAGGAAATCGTCCTTACAGGGGTAGGATGGAAAGGAAAGGACGGCCATGCCATGGCCAGCATGTAGAAGGGCATGACTATCACCTTGCCAGATGTACAGTGGAACCAATCAGCCAGGAGGCAAGGCCATGGGAGGGCCGTTGTCCAAGAGGCTGATTCAGGGTGGTTCCCATAGGAGATGGGTCATTGTAGGCTGGTGGGTTCCTCTTCCCAAGGGGACATCTCTGGTCACAGGACTCATGTCTGATCCTGTTGGGTTGGTCACTACAAGGTGCTTTGCAGTTTCATAACCCAGAGAACAAAGATCATTGTTTCCTGGGCCTCTCTTGTCGCTGATTGTTCTGCCTCTGTGCAGGAGACCAGTTGCCCAAGGTCCTCTGCGTATCACCAAACTCGTAGAAAGAAAACACACTTCACCCAATTATTATGGAAGATGAGGGCCAGGTGAGGTTAACTAGGGGGCTGGGTACCAGAGCTAGCTTCAGTGCTTCTCGGTTGCTTTGGGAAACAGTTTTCACAGTCCATAACAACGTTAAACGCACATCCACCACATGGTCGCCCCCTCTCCATTTGTATTTTCACAAGCTTAGTGAAAGTAAACAGACAGACAAAACTGGCACATGATGCTTGTCACAGCATCGCGTGCTCAGCCACAGATGAGAAGCATCGCAAATGAGTATGGAAAGATGACCTTTATGAGGTTGTGTGTCCATAAAACACTAGACAGCAGTGGACACTGATGAGCCCTTGATGACTGCAGAGGGTGCTTCAATGCCAATGGAGCCAAATAATTGTTCCAACTGAAAGAAGACAGACTACAAAAGCCATCTTTTGAGCTGCGTGTGCATCATATATATATGTAATTCCAGAAAATGCGGAGGAGTTCCAAAAAGCTTGTCATCCCCTTCGCCTGGTAGTGAGATCCAGGGGATGGGGGTGGGGGTGTTCGCGGCATTTGCGGCTGCTGTACTTGGGAACGTGATCTGTAGCCCTGTAACTGTGGTGATGGTTTCATGGGTCCTACGTCAAACTAACTATGTACTTAAATTTGAGCATTTTGCTCTATGCCATTTATAACTTAATAGGGCAATAAGGCCTCAGGAACAAAACAAAACCAAACAAAATATGAAGACAATTTTCAGTGGGAAAGTACCAAGTTAGTAAACTTGTGTGTAATTAGTGTGTCAGAAGAAAACGAGGGGGAGGAATGCAGAAATATTTCATAAACCATAGTAGGAAATGTTCCAAACTCACAGCTCCAAGAACTTCTATGAAGTCCAAGCAAGGCCCAAAGTGAAAGATCTAGCGCTGTTTACCAAAAAACAAAAATAAGGAGGAATTCTCAAAGATGAGCTATGGGAAGAGACACACTGGGAAGAATTTTAGCTGCCAAAAAAATAAACACATCTGAGACAAATCAAGGAATTGTTACTCAGGGTCTAGTTCAACCCTAATGAGAATGTGTATAAGGATTCTAACCCAACAGAATCAAACAGATCTGTGTGTGCTCATCGATGAGTATAGGAACTTGACAAATGTAAAGCAAATGATTATACCATCTTCAGACAGGTCTGGCCATGTGGCCCAGACTGGTTTCAAATTCTCAATCCTGCTGCCTCAGTCTCCCAAATAGTGAAAGCAGGGTGTGCTGACTCACGCCTTTAATCCCAGCATTCGGGAGGCAGAGGCAACTGGATCTCTGTGAGTTCAAGGCCAGCCTAGTCTTGTGACATAGCTAACATAGCAAGTTCCAGGCTGGCTGGAGCTACAGGGAGAACCTGTTTTGTGTCTTGAAAAAAGACAGAAAAGGGCTGGAGAGATGGCCTAGCGGTTGAGAGCGCTGACCGCTCTTACAGAGGACCCGGGTTCGATCCCCAGCACCCACATGGCGGCTGAGAACCGTCTGAAACTCCAACTCCAGGAGAACTCCAGTTCCAGGGGAATCCGACACCCTCNTGTCTGGGATTGGTGGGCTGTTTCCTAGTCTTTTTCTTTTCTTCTCTTCTCTTTTTTTTGTGGGGGCGGGGGGTCTTTTTGAGACAGAGTTTCCCTGTAGCCTCAGCTGGCCTGGACCTCACTATGTAAACCAGGTTGGCCTTGAACTCACAGAGATCTGCCTGCCTCTGCCTCCTGAGTGCTGGGACTAAAGGTGTGCGCACCACGACCAGCCTCTAGTCTTTATCTATCTGTGCCCTGTTGCACTGTCAACAGCAGGGTTTAATTTGACAGAATTTGCAGACTATGATCAATCAAAAGAGGGAAGCTCAGAACTGCACCTCACAGCAGCCCCCAGGCCAGCTATGGCATAAGGCTACCTTGCTTCAAATCATGTCTCCAACTTTACAGTTATCTGTTAGCTCTGGGCTGGTTATTTAAAAAGTAGCTACAACACTTTCCCATTAGATGCAGATTGTAGTTACACCCATTTCTCAGGCTGGTACAGACCCAACTTTTTTTTTTTTTTTTTTTTTGTCCTTTGGTCTTTTTGAGACAGGGTCTCCCTGTAGCTCTGGTTGTCCTGGAACTCACTCTGTAGACCAGACTGGCCTTGAACTCACAGAGATCCACCCTGCCTCTGCCTCCCAAGTGCTAGGATTAAAGGAGTGCGCCCCCATGCCTGGTTCAGACCTAACGTGTTTAACTAGACTTTGTCCAGCTACCATTTGATGTTCTTGTACGTGCGTAAGCGACTGATGTGTGTGTATGTGAGTGTGTGTGTGTGTGTGTGTGTGTGTATGTGTGTGTGAGGGTTAGTTGCATGAATCAAATATAAATTAAACTCACATGCAGCAGGCTTGGCAGATGATCCTGAAAAGGTTCAAACTTGATGCGGGGGTTGGATTGGCATCTATCTAGTGACCCAGCCTGTACTCAGTGCAGAAACTCACCCCTGGGAACATCAGGGGTGCTCTAGAAGGTAGACGCTTGTGTGGGTCTAAAGCACATAAGACTCCTTGGCTCTCTGGAGACGCCTGCTTAGAAAGATGCTTAGACAGAAAGGGGAGCTGGTGGGGGGAGGGGAGGAGAGGGACTCTGTCCTCCTCGGTCAAGAGGACAGCAGGAGACACCTGCCAAGGCGGGTGGGGAAACTGAGGGTAAATCCTCATTTAGAGTCGCTACAGTCACCAATAGAGAAACTCCACATTAGAGGGAAAGGTGCTAGGTAGCGCAGGAGGCCAGGTAAGAGGGCAGGGGACTCCTGTTGCCATGTTTACCCGCTCAGGGGACCCTAGGGACTGGAGTGGGCAGGAACAGCACAGCTGAGCCTTGGAGCAGCCTCTCTGGATGCCCTGGGGTGCACCTCCATGGCGCCTGACTGCACACAAACAGGTAGGAGTCTCGGGTCAGCAGGGAATGCTGAGCCCGTGGTGGCCCGCTTGTTTCCAGCCCCTCCGACAAGGGAACTCCAGGTTGAGTGCGGGTTTGTCCTCACAAACAAGGGTCGACGGAGAGCGGTGGAGACAGGAGTGAAGCAGCGTGGTGGCCCTGGGTCTCCCACCAGAGCCCAGTCCTGGTTGACTCTGAGGCCATCAAGTTTCACAACTCTGAACAGTTAGCTAGGAACCTCAGTATTTTCTTGGACAACATGGGGGGACAGGGTTGATGTGAGAATCAAGAGAGCCTACATTTGTCAGTGGTTCTGCAGAGGGCCACCCCTCTGTGGCAGCACCCCCCTTCTGATCCCATTAGAGCAACAGAGCCCCTGTGTACTCACATGGGTCTCTGCGCGGAGACTGACACCATCACCTTCAAGGGAAAGAGACAAAGTATAATGGCCATCCCCAAAGAGAAACCCTTTAAGCAGTACTGGCGACATGGCCTTGGGCTTCAGTGGGCTCCCACAGTTTAGTCTGGGAGTTTGATGGGGGGCAAGGATTCCTGGCAGAACAACACAAGACCTAGCAGGGCCCTAGTGGATAACCAACATCCTGTCCCTGGGGATAAGGACAGGTCTCCTGCTGATCTTGGTGTCCTTGGGGCCCAGGCACAGTCTGGACTACAGGAAAGGTCTGCACTGCTGAGGTCTATTAGAGAGCTAAGGGGACTGGAGTGTCCCCCAAGTCCCAGGCCCATCACACATGAACACAGGCTCTGGGGGTTCCTGAGTCTGGGACTAGATGCTCTTTGTTGGGAACTGTTCAGAGGAGGGCAATGGGCAGGATGCTTCTGAGATCCGACTCCTTCAGTCCTCACAGTAATCTCTATGGTAGTCTTAGCTGTAGGTCATGGTGGAGAAATAGAAATTGGGACACAAGGCTGGGATTATCCAGCAAGCACAGGCCCTGTCTAGATTTGGGCCCTGGCAGATGGGCCGTTGAAGAGCCAGACTTCATCTGTAAGGCCTGTGCCTCCGTGCTAGGCTTCTAGAAGGCTGTGAATGGCTACAATGATTCAAAGATACCAGGGAACAAATGGACTCTTGAACTCTGAGGTGAACCTCACAGGGACAGGAACCATGCTTCCAAATATCTCTTTTTTACAGCCTGGGACCACAAGACTCTCTACCTCACACACCAAGTGCTTTGTGAATTGCTGACGGCTGTGCAAATCCAAGATGAGACGACTGCAGCTTGGCTTCCCATGTGCAAAGGACTGCCCAGAGGAATTATGGGTTTGGATTTCCTTGTTTAATACTGCTTTGTGACATCACAAAATGACAGGCCAAGTTCTTTCATTATGGTTGTGTAGAATTTTTTTTTTAATCTTTTTGGTAAAAGTTTCCCTGTAGCCTCAGCTGGCCTAGAGCTCCCTATGTAGACAAGGCTGGCCTCCATCTCACAGAGATCCACTTGCCTCTCCCTCCTGAGTGCTGGGATTAAAGGTATGTACCACCACGCTCAGCCTGGTTGTGCACAATTCTTGTTCAAAATTTTTGTCTCCATGGAGATCAAATACTTCGTAGTCCCTCTTAGTTCCCTAAGAGGTGTTTCCTGAGAGAAATAGCAGAGCTTAGTGCGAACAGAAAAGCTGGCAGTAGATTAACGAGTAAACCGCTCCCTGAGACGCCCTGGCTTTGTGCAGGTGCACAGTGAGCTTATGAAGGCTTGCTTAACTCTCCCAAGGTGGGAAGTTGGAGACATGTTTTGATGGAGACAGTCTTTTGGCTGTGTGTTCTGGGATATGGATGTGTCTTTTTTTTTTTTTTTGAGACAGGGTCTCCCTGTAGTCCCAGCTACCCTGGAACTCACTATGTAGACCAGGCTGGCCTTGAACTCACAGAGATTCACCTGCCTCTGCCCCGAGTGCTGGGATTAAAGTTGAACGCCACCACACCCTGCATGTCAGCACATTTCTGAACCTAGTTTAAAATTTCTATTTCTGATCTCCTTTCCACAAGACTCCTGGCATCTGGCAGCTTTCAAAGGGCATTTGGCTTCTGCCCAGAAGGAAAAGAGGCCTCTGGACCCAGGCACACTTTGGTGTCAGGACATGAGGCCGCAGCCTGCTGTGGGTGGTGGCTCTGCTCCTTCTACTCCGGTGACTGGTGGGTGAGCAGGAAGAAGTTTCCATGCCTTCCTTGCCTTTGGTTTGCTTTCTGGAAAAGCTCCCGGTGCATGAGGTAAACAAAACAAAATACCAAGCCCAGAGAGCCTGTTTCTAATCTTCTGGATAGCCAGCAGCTGGCAGATTCAGAGAGGACAGCTCCCTAACCTCGGCACCCAGAGAAGCCACACATCTGAGTCCCCCAGCTCCAGGGACAGGTCCAACCAGGATGTACCCCCAGCTCCAGGGACAGGTCCAACCAGGATGTCCCCCCCAGCTCCAGGGACAGGTCCAACCAGGATGTCCCTGGCATCTCTTCTGGCTCAGCTCAGCAATCACCCAGTATTTGGAGGATTACAGAAACCCCTTCTCTCTCAGCAGCCTTTGGGATTCAGAAGAGAACACAACAGGAACTCCATGTGCATACACAGATACCCTGACACACACAAACACAGCCTCCTCCAGAGAATGTATTTTAGAACAAAGCTGAGGTCTAAGAACCCCACAGACATGGCACAAAGAACATATAGAAAAGTTAAAGTCACTGCAAGGCAGATTTTACTTTTGCAAAAGGGTGTGTTGCATGCCATTCAGATCCAGCAAGCACACAGGACCTGGAAGCTTCATAGTTTTTTTTTTTTCTTAAAAATGTGTTATTTGATGTGTATGATGAGTGTATTGCCTGAATGTATGTAAGTGCATCCATGTCATACAATGCCTTCGGAGGTAAGAAGAGGCCATCAGAGTCCCTTGGAACTGGAGTTATGGATCCTCGTTGGTCACCATATGGGTGCTGGGAATCAGACCCAGGCCCTGTGCAAGAACAGCCAGTGCTCTTAACCTCTGAACCATCTCTCCAGCCCTCACTTGATAGATTTTATTCCTAATGGTGAGTCCTGTGTCTTTTCCCCATTAGCTGGGGTCCAACCTCACAGTCTTTCCTGGTTGGCAAGTTTAAAAGAATCAGTGCAAAGCCAGGCATGGTGGTACACACCTTCAATCCCAGCACTTGGGAGGCAGAAGCAGGCAGATCTCTATGAGATCGAGGCTACCCTGGTCTTTATAGTAAGTTCCAGGCCAGCTGGGGCTATAGAGAGACTGAAGGGAGACCTCCATTAGCCCCAAACCATAAAGCAATTCTTGCTTTGCAAATAAGACTGTCTGGGACCTCATAAACCCCAACCGTAAAGTTCTGCGAACAAGACCTTTTGAGACCATTATTGGGGAAAGAATGAAGACCCCAAATTTCTCACAAGCCCTCCTGAGACCCCTGGAGAGGGGGAAGGCAGGCCCTAGGTCCTCCACCCAACCCAATAAGCTGTTTACAAACACAAAAGCACAAAAACACAACAGTTCCTGGCTGTGTGGCCCACAGGCTACTGCCTACTCCCACAGGTAAGCAGTCATTCCTCATTGACTAAGAAAGGTCAGTTTGGACCTGGCGTGGTGGTGCATGCCTTTAATCCTAGCACTTGGGAGGCAGAGGCAGGCAGATCTTTGTGAGTTCAAGGCCAGCCTGATCTACAATGTGAGTTCCAGGACAGCTGGGGCTACAGGGAGACCCTGTCTCGAAAAGACCAAAAAAAAAAGAAAGGTCAGTTTGGAGTATGAGGTTGCTTGCTTTGCTTTCCCACCTGTGACTCAACTCCTAACCCTAACATTTATCTGGAGGGAGTGCTAACCTGGGAGAGAGCTCTCTTTAAAATTCCTAATTCCCAACAGAGACCTCGTCTCAAAACAATAACAAAAAGTGTTGCGGGGGCTGGAGATATGGCCTAGCAGTTAAGAGCGCTGACCGCTCTTACAGAGGACCCAAGTTCGATCCCCAGCACCCACATGGCAGCTGAGAACCGTCTGAAGCTCCAATTCCAGGAGAACTCCAGTTCCAGGGGAATCTGAGACCCTCTTCTGACCTCCGCGGCATTGCACGACACGGGTGCACAGACCTGCATGCAGACAGTACATTCATACACATACAGAAATAAATAAAATTAATAAAAAAAAAATCTTAAAAAAAAAAGTGTTGCAAAGGAAGAGGGACTGGCCCCACCTCCCCACACCATGGAGTGCTGAGGGCGTGCCACAAGGACAGTCAGAGTGGACAGTGCTCAGAGGTGGACAGTGCTCAGAGTGGACAGTGTTCAGAGGTGGACAGTGCTCAGAGGTGGACAGTGCTCAGAGTGGACACACCATGGAGTGCTGAGGGCGTGCCACAAGGACAGTCAGAGTGGACAGTGCTCAGAGGTGGACAGTGCTCAGAGTGGACAGTGTTCAGAGGTGGACAGTGCTCAGAGGTGGACAGTGCTCAGAGTGGACACACCATGGAGTGCTGAGGGCGTGCCACAAGGACAGTCAGAGTGGACAGTGCTCAGAGGTGGACAGTGCTCAGAGTGGACAGTGTTCAGAGGTGGACAGTGCTCAGAGGTGGACAGTACTCAGAGGTGACAGTGCTCAGAGTGGACAGTGCTCAGAGGTGGACAGTGCTCAGAGTGGACAGTGCTCAGGGTGGACAGTGCTCAGAGTGGACAGTGCTCAGAGGTGGACAGTGCTCAGAGGTGGACAGTGCTCAGAGGTGGACAGTGCTGGCTTCTGCCTCAGGCTGTGCTGCCCTGGGTAGAGACCACATGGGGACAGCAGAGGAAGTCAGTTTCAGCTCTGCCAAACATAGAAATCTGCCATCACCAACTGTCTGTCCTCTCAGCTGGGAGGGGCTGTCTCGTAAACTGGCTATGAGAAGTGTTTGATCAGATCCAGCTCCTCACCAGAGACCCCACTGCCTCCGAGAGGAGCTTGCACACCATATCCCTGTCCCCTGAAGAAATCAAGCACGCAGACAGGAAGGCAAGCCCAGTCCGCATAATCCGGCCTGGTTCATTTTCTTCTTGACTGTGCTTTCTGCTCCATTTCAACACAATTAAATGGGGTGTGGCCAAAGACACACCCTTGTCTGGTGCTGGCACAGCGTCCTCTAGGATATTCACAGTGCAGCCTATTGCCGGTCATAGTGTGCTGGGCCCTCACAAGGCCGAGTGTGTCTATCTCAATCCCAGCTTATGTCTGTCAGGCACCTGACTGACCACTCATAGCCTGTAGCTGGAATAACCTACGAGTGGCACTGTGTCCAGAGGGCCGAGAAGCCGAGGTGGTGGGGACAGAATTGAGGAAGACAGGTAAGGGTAGGCGTCAGAAAAGCTAGAGACACATCTTCACAGGCTCCTGGTGCCCAGAAAAATGCCCTCTGGTCAGAAAGAGAGTGTCCGAATTCAGGAGTCATCCAGCAACAGCTAGAAACATCAGCCACCAGTGCGGGTTCTGATAGTTGGTTGAGGGTCCGTGGCTCCTCCAGTTGCATCACGCTGAGCCCGCCTTGGGAAGGAAGAGGCATGGATGCCATCTGGATAAGGTGCTGTGTCCCAGCTGGGCATCTGTGTCAGGCCAGCAGCCCTCCCTCATCAGATAATACTCCTGCAGCCAAGAGGCTTAGGCAGGTCTCCCTGGCAACTGCAGCTGGCCCGCCTCCAGGTTCATCAGGGAGTTGTGGCTGGCCTCTGGGGTCTCTCCTCTCTCTCTCTCTCTCTCTCTCTCTCTCTCTCTCTCTCTCTCTCTCTCCTCTCCGCAAACACCAGCCCAGCTGGGTCCCTCCAGTCAGTGCAGTTTCCTTCATTGAAACTTCTTGGGGACAGGAAGAGAGAGCAGGCAGCCCAGGGCAGCCATCGAAGGAGAGGCTGAGGGTGGCCGGGAGGCTGAGTTCGTCCCTCGCTCTCTGCTCTCTTGCAGCAGCCCAACTTTCTGCTCTTCCCAGAAAGATCCAGACCTCTTCCTGAAACTAGGAAGCAGAAGGCAGGGCCCCACGACAACATTACCCCTGGAGGAGGGGACCTCAGGTAAGAGACGGCGGCTTCATTGCCCTCACAGACAGCACCTGGGTACGAGCTGGGAGAGGCTCCCTGGACATCTGGGAACCAGGGAGCAGGCTAGGTTCAAGGCCCAGGTGGCCATGGGAAGCCCCTTCCGTCCTCACCGGTCCAGATGTGCACTGGGTCAGGGTCCTGGAAGCCCTCGCCAGGTCCTTGCTTCCTGAATTCTATGGGAGCCACAGTTGTCTTTTCTGGGCTAAGCAAGCCTCTGGGAGAAGCCAGGTCTGCTTCCTTCCCTTCTACTCCACAGAGGACACAGGCGGTGGGGAGAAAGCAAATCTCAAACCAGAGGATCCATTTCAGAAATGTACCCTTAGGTGCAGAGTCTGGTTGAGGTGTACAGGAAGAACCAAGATCTCCGGTCCCTCCACCATAGAGCTCAGCCTGTGAGGCTCCAGTAAGACATCAGAGAGGGGTCTGGGTGGGTCGGTGGGGGGGGGGGAGTCCAGGGAGAAGGTCTGGCCATGATGCTGGGATGAAGAGAGAGTTTGGGGGGAATTGCCAGCCCACAGTTAAATCTTCAGCCTCAGTATGAGGAAGACAGCCTGACACTCACCCAGCCATTTATCTACCAACCCCTCCATCCATCCATCCACCCACCCACCACTCATTCACTAATCTACTTGTTCATCTACCCAGCCACCCACCCATCTACCTTCCCACTCACCCATCCGTCTATACACCTACCAGTCCATCCGTCCGTCTGTCCATCCCCCCACTCACACATCTACTTATCCATTCATCCATTCACCCATGCACCCATGCACCCATCCATCCATTGCAGATGCCGGGATGTCTCGTCTCCACTGCCGCTGAGATCATGCTAGGCCAAAGCAGAGGGCCAAAGCAATAGGAGGAAGTTCCCCCCTGTGGGGGTTTTGAGGGATAAGCTGGGCTTTGTTGGAACCTATAGGTCAGGCTGAGTCACACCTGGCATATAGGTAATTTTTTCTAATGCCAAAGCAAAACAAGGTCAACTTGCAGTCTTGTGAAGTTGGCCTTGGTCCTTGGAAAATCAGGGACTGGAAGAGAATTAGAGATGGGTAGCTGTGCTTTGCTGACATCTGTCAGGAATGGGGGTTCACTTGGTGCAGCCAGACTGCTCTGAGAGGCAGACTGGGCTCTGGGCTGCCTGGGGCAAGTGCTCTTGGTGGCCTTAGGCACTGTGGGTCACTAGGGGCAGTGCCTTCTGAGGACACAGGTGCTCAGCCAGCTGCAGAAGGGGAGGAGCCAGGGCTGGGCCAGGATGGGGCTCCCTTTGGACTGGAAATCGGGGTTCCTGGGTCATGACAGCACCTCCTTCATCGTGTTGGCCCTACCGAGCATCCTTGTCTCCTCTGGCCCTAACTGCCTGGAATCAGACTCCTCTTGCTCTCAGGATTCAGAACGGGCTCAGAGGGTTTTTGAGACAAAAACTCACTGTCTTCAGGGATGTTCATAGAAAGGCTCAGAGAGTGCACAGGGTGGCTGTTGTAATGCAGGGAAAGGCAGGAGGGGAGAGCAGAGCGCCACCTAGAGGCAGAGGTGTGGCATGTGGGCTTTTAATGCAGAATAGCCCTGGGCACCTCACGCAGCTTTCTCTTGGAAGGTGGGGTTCAGCTCTCCACACCAGATCACAGAGTTTGGAAATCCCAGGAACGGGGTTGGGGGTCAAGTCTGCAGAAAGTTTTGTGGGCAGGGGGCTTTCCTCTTTATTCCCCAGACCCTTCAGGGGTCTGTGAGAACTTATTTTCAGAAAAATGTTTTGAAGTGAAATCAGTCTGTTGGGTTATTGAGGAGATCAGCTCTATAGAAATGCTGGCCATTGGGGCTGGAGAGATAGCTCAGTGGTTAAGAGTGCTGAATGCTCTTGCAGAGGACCCGGGTTTGATTCCCAGCACCACACGGCAGCTAAGAACCGCCTTTAAGCCGGGCGTGGTGGTGCAGACCTTTAATCCTAGCACTTGGGAGGCAGAGACAGGCAGATCTTTGTGAGTTCAAGGCCAGCCTGGTCTACATAGTGAGTTCCAGGCCAGCTGGGGCTATAGGGAGACCCTGTTAAACAATTTATGACTGTGATATATGTACTTTTCTATGAACAGGTAAAATGATAAAATTTAGTGGGAGTCCTAATAAATACCATTGTTTCAGAGTAATGATGAGCACATAGTATTTCAGGAACAACAACTTTGTAAATATTATTTTTTCATTTATTATTATTATGTGTATGAGTATATTGCTTGCATGTATGTAAGTGTACCTGCGTCATACAAAGCCCATGGAGGTCAGAAGAGGGCATCAGACTCCTCTGGAGCTGGAGTTACAGATGATTGTTAGCTGCCATGTGGGTGCTAGGAATGGAATCCAGGTCGTATAGCTACTGTTCTCTCTCTCTCTCTCTCTCTCTCTCTCTCTCTCTCTCTCTCTTTCTCTCTCTTTTGTTCTTTTTGAGACAGGGTCTCCCTTTATTCCCAGCTGGCCTGGAACTTGCTATGTAGACCAGGCTGGCCTTGAACTCACAGAGATCTATCTGCCTGCCTGTGCCTCCCAAGTGCTGGGATTAAAAGCATGCGCTATCATGCCTGGCCCAAGTATCCAGCATTCTTAACAGCTTGAGCCATATCTCTAGCCCAGGAATAACAACTTTTTTTGTTTGTTCTTTTTGAGACAGGGTCTCCCTACAGTCCCAGCTGTCCTGGAACTAACTATGTAGACCAGGCTGGCCTTGGACTCACAGAGATCCATCCTCTCTGCCTTCTAAGTGCTGGGATTAAAGGCATGAGCCACCATGCCCGGCTATAATAACAACTTTTAAGAGTTGGGGCTATATTTGTGTTCTAGCTTGCTTCAATGGTTATGACAAAACACTCTGACCAATACCAACTTGAGGAAAGGATTCATTCATCACTTAGGGAGCCCAAGGTAGGAACTCAGGGCAGGAACCTGGAGGCAGGAGCTGAAGCACAGGCCATGGAGGAATGCTTCTTACTGGCTTGTTCCTCTGGCCCATGCTCAGCCTGCTTTCTTTCTTTTTGTTTTTTTTTTTTTGGTCTTTTCGAGACAGGGTCTCCTTGTAGCCCCAGCTGTCCCAGAACTCACTCTGTAGACCAGGCTGGCCTTAAACTCACAAAGATCCACGCCCGGCTCAGCCTGCTTTCTTATACAAGACACAATAATCTGCTGAGGGGTGGCACCACCCACTGTGGGCTGGACCCTCCCAGATCACTCAATAATCAAGAAAATACTCTACAGACATGGCCACACGCCAGTCCAATGGAGCCAATTCCCCTACTGAGGCTCCCTCAATCCAGGTGTGTCAAGTTGACACCAAAGCTATCCAGCACAATCTGTGATCTTGGTTGGCGGTCAAGTCACAGGTGCCACAGATACTGCTGGGTTCTGTGGCCCTCATTCATGATGGTAGGAAATGCTATATTTTATATTAAAGGTGGAAATAAAGGTTTTCCAGTTTATCGCTTGATTCCCTAGGTCCTGGGAATAGCTCCTGCTCTAGGGGCAGTGGTCCTCGCAGGTCTGGGTAACTGCCCTCTCCAGATATAAAGCACTTTCCAGACTTGTCTAATGTCACAGCAGTGTGAAGCACATGCCTCATTGCCCCTCTTACAAGTGGGGGAAGTGAGGGTTGGGTGATCTAGACAGCGGCTGGATGGATCAGGGACAGGAAGGGCCGAGGACCTGAACTCAGCTTCTCTGCTGTGGCCAGCACTCTCTCCCCAGCCTGCTTCGCTTGAGCTAGTCATTGAGCACAGGCATGGGGACAGCCAGGCCACCACGCATGGTCTGAGGTCAGGGAGAGAGGAGATGTGAGGACAGTGAGGCTGGAGCGACTGAGGGAGAAGGACAGAGAGGAGCGGTCAGTGGGAGATAGCAGCTATGCCCACCGCTTCTCCCAGACCTGGAGGAGGCATATCCCAGAGGTTCTCACGGAAGACCACAAAGGTTGGGGTATCTTCACGATTCAAGACCTTCAGTGCATCCTACCTGGCTTTCATTCCTTCCTTCCTGTTCTGTGTCACCCTCAGACAGGGCCAGAATCCTGCCTGTCCTCACAGCCATCAGGGCAGCAAAGGCTGCACTCACCTCCAGAGCTCTCTAGGCTCTGGGATGGCTCCATGCACATCTGCCTGATCATCTGCCTGATGATGGTGTCCTGCGGATGGGACGCCCAGTCATTGCACGAGACTCCATACATCCTCTTTTAAGGGTCACTAGCATTCTGGGGAGCTGGTTGCATGGGTGTGCCAACCCTGTGCTTAGATAAAGACAACAAGGCCTGGATATTCAGGGAGTATGGAGAGGGGGTTCTCAAAGGGAGCTTCCTGGCATCCCCAAGGATGGTCACACACTAAAGACAGAGGTGCCCCCACACAGGAATGCTGTCACTGGTAGGAGCACTGCAGTGCTTGTTGTCCAGTCCTCCCTCCCTCTCCGGTCTCAGACTCCTAAGCGCTGAGATTACAGGCTTGCACCCCCGGACCTGACTTCCATGATCTTGAATACTCACTCCTTGAGGGAACCTCACATCTCCGGGCCAGCTCAATGGCTGGCACGGCACAGACACTTGCTCAGTGACTGCTGAACCGTGGGTGTGGGGTCGACACACTCCCGATCCCTGTGGCCTCAGTGCCTGTGTCTGAAGAAGTCCACAGCAGCCTCCCTTTGTGGGACCCGGAGTGGGGAGGTGCTGGGGAGTAAGCAAGCCTGCCAAGCGAGATGGAGCGTGGGGCAGCCTTCTGCAGGAGAGGACTGTGTTAGCTATTTTTCTGACTTTCCGGCAGGCAGAAAAGTAAGAAGTATGGCAAACACCCAAACCCCCTAGGCACAACAATCCTGTGGGTTTTCCCATCTGCTCATATGTATATAAACACACATACATGTAGATTTTTTAAATGATTTGAGTGTAAGACCTCGCACACTTCTGTAAACACTTCAACACTGCCTTTTAACATCCCCTAAACCTTAATGCTGCCTTAACCTAGGGAAGTTAGCATTCCTAACATCTACTTCATATTCAAATTCCTCAGTGGTCCAAATTTTCAAACCTCAACCCAGTGAAGAGGCAGAATGTCAGTGTGGTGGGCTGAGTGGGGAAATAGACCTCTACAGAGGGCTGTGTGGTGAGCCAGAGTGTGAGGGGCCTGGAAGCTTGTTGGGGAGTTCTGTACTGTCAGTGCATCCAGGAGAGAGGGATGGGTACCTGAAACCAAGCCCCCCCCACCCCCCGCAGGTCACACTAAACACAGCCTGGATTGTCCTGCCAGCCTCTCCCTCCCCTGCTCTTAAGAGCTTAATCAGACCTGTCCCTGAGCCTCCTGAGGGAGCAGCTGGCACAGGGACAGAAATAGCTCAGCAGAAACTTTGTGGCAGTCCAAGCCCAGCTAGCATGTGGGAGAGCAAGGGCAGAACGCCCTCCCTCCCAGTGAGCACCCCCAGCTGGGCCTTGGGTGGCCTCCCAGCCTCACCCCTCAAAAAGCCCCTGCCTTGAGAGGTCAGCCACCAGGGGCGTCCTCGGGGAGGAGAGACCCCTGCAAAGCTCTGGCTTAGTCTGGCTTCCCCCTGCCTGTGCTCAGGAGTCCAGGGTGAAGGAATCGCTTCCCCTCTGGCCAGGGGTGAGAGCCTGGGATGTAAAATCCTGCCAGGCAGCCTTCTCCCTTCCCCAAAGAAGGTGTCACTGCTAAGGGGCCATCTGCAGACCCGTCTCCCAAGAGTGACAGAGGCAAAATGGCTCTGCCGGGTGGCAGCCCCCGCTCCAGAGGTCATAAAGAGAAGGCTGAGGGTCGGTTTGGGGGAGCCTTTTGTGGGAAGGGTGGGGCACCCTAGTGCAAGGTCTCTTAACAGAGCGGGTTGGACAGGGACTAGCAGGGAGCTAGGGTCCAGGCTTCCGGCCAGGGCCTGCATAGCCCGTACACCCTGTGCCAGCCAAGATCTCTGAAGCCAGCATCCCCAGAGTGACTCCTCTGGGCCAAGCTGTTAGCAAGGGATGACTCACAGGAGGGGGGCGGAACATAACATAGTAAGTTGTCAGCTTAGTTTGTGACCTATAAATATTTAAACATATAAATTATATGATATTTGTGTGTAAATATAATTTCATAGTATTGAAAATAAATGTGCATTTATAAAATATAATAATGTATTATTTGATGAATAATTGTATTATCTAATTATTTAAAAAAACTTAATTTTGTAATGCCTATATAGCTATGATATATATTCATTGTTTATATGTAAATATAGGAGTTAGTCAGAGAGATGGCTCAGTGGTTAAGAGCACTGACTGCTCTTGAAGAGGACCAGGGTTCAATTCCCAGCACCCACATGACAACTAATACTATCCATAACTCCAGTTCCAGGGGAATCTAATGCCCTCTCCTCTCCATGGACGTTGCATGACATGGGTACACTTACATACATGCACATGCATAAAATATAATAAAAACACTAAAAGAATATGCAGATAATTTAATAACATGGAAACATTAGGTAAGGATATACAGACATGGAGCAATCAGACCCATGGCTTGCTTGCTCCATGCTCTGTAATAATCCCTACCTGGGTTAGAGTGATGCCTCAATATGGACATTGCTTGTCATTGGACGGGCCTGGGGGATACTTTTTTTGATAGATGTGTGAGAGATATGGTGGGGGCCCCAGCCCAGCCCACTTGTGGCAGCCAACTGCCTTGCAAGCAGGTTCTGTGTTCTATAAGAAACAGGCTTAGTGGAGCATGGTGGGCCGGGGAGCAAGCCAGTAAAAGCGTTTCCTCCAGTGGCCTGTGCTTCAGCTCCTGCCTCCATGCCAGCCCTGAGTTCCTGACCTGAGTCTCCTATGTTGGGGCTCCATCAGTGATGAACCAGGAGATGTGAGCCAAGTAAATTCTTTCCTCCCCACATTTGGCATTGGTCAGAGTGGTTTTGTTAACTTTTTTTTTTTGTAAAGGAAGAGTGGAGGGTGTGGTGGCACAAGCCTTTAATCCCTAAGCACTTGGGAGGCAGGTGCAGGTGGTATCATTGTCGAGTTAAGGCCATGCCGGTCAAGATGAGTGAGTTCCAGGACAGGCCAGAGTACAGGTGAGACCCTGTCTCAAAAAGAACGAAAAAAAAAAAAAAAGATAAAGGCACAGCTTATGAAATTGTGGGGCGAGAGGTGGCTCAGCCTGGTCTTAACGCTGCACTGATCAGCTTCTGTCTTGCTAGAGGACACGCGGCACTGTAGCCCGAATCAACTATTCCCAGCACTGTCCCACTATGGGCAGCTAAGAATCCGTCTCGTAACTACCAGTTACCAGGATATCGACACATACGCCTCTCTGCAACCTCGAGGCATTTGGCATACAACCTACGATAAGACACACAATTACCAGTACTACATGCAGACAGTACAACAATCTATCACATAAGAAATAATAAATTTAAAAAAAATATGAAAAAAGAAAGGAAACTAAGAACACCCTATGAAGAATCTCTGTTCATGAACTATTGTTCGCTACAAAGAACCGTAATTAATATTATTATCCATTCTTGATTACCTATCTTAATGTTTATTTTATTTATGTTAATTTTTTTGCAAGATGTAGATGGGTCATCCTCTTTAGTCCCGCTGGCCTGGAACTCACACTGTTGTAGTAGACCAGGCCTGGCCCTTGAACTCACAGAGATCCGCCATGCCTCTCTGCCTCCCGAGTGCGGTGGATAAAGGCTTGCGCGCACTATGCCTGGCTTAAGAGAGCATGAGTCGTTAGTCCGCATGTGGTGTGCAATGGGAAATAAACCTGGGTCCTGTCAGAAGAGCAGCTGGCCCCATTCCGGGTCTTTATAAGAGACACCCAACCCTCCTCCCACATTCCTTGCACCCTGAACTGCGGCAGAAAATCACCAATAAGTGAGATTCTTTCCATACCACAAAGCTACTTGAAACAGCACTGACACTCGAAACTACTGTGTATTAGCAGTCTCTGTGACGTGACTGACTTTCGGAGTCCCCTTATGGGAATGCCAGGAGGAACGTATGCTGGGAGGTCGGGTAGCCATGCCTTCCTTAGCTTTCGCTTCGAGACGAGCTGGCCCCATGCGACTTCCCTAGAGGCCTGGACTAGTTTGCCAATCCCCATCAGATTGCATAAGGATCCTTTCTGTCTACACAACCCCAAGCAGAATTGGCTTGTTTTTTTCCTTTACTTATGACATCCTGTTCTGATGGGTGAGATGGAATATCAAATGTAAGTTTTAGATATTGTAATATTCCTGAGTGGGCTAGTGGGAGTGAGTTGAACACTTTCTCAACATGTGTTATGTTGGAACATGTAATTTCCTCATCTTTTGAGAAACTTCCATTAATTTTGGCGGGTGAGGTCGTTTATTATTGAGGGCAGGGGTCCTTCCTCTGTTTTGCCCTCAGCCGCGACCCTGGAACTTGCTATGGTAGAATATAATCAGTCCTCAGAAGCAAAGCGTGTAGACTACACAACCTGAATGATCTGCCTGCCTCTCCCGCCTCTGAAGTGCTAGGATTAAAGAGCGGTGTAGAAGTTTCTTAATTTATTAGCGAAACAATTTATTATATGATGCTTGATTTCTTAGTTCTTCTTTGAGATTATGATTTTAATATTCTTGTAGTGTATTAAATATTTCTATATACTATGAGTTAGAAAGCTAGTGTAGCTGGGAACAAAAACTATTGCTCCTTAAGAGTTTATGGATATGGGCTGGATGTTCACTGAGACACAAGTGCATTCTGAAATTTACATTTTCTGTAGCTCTAATGGCTTCTTAATTTTTTTGGAGTTTTTACTTTTTTTTTTATTTCTATATTTTATAATTAAAAATTTTTTTGTTAATTTTTTTTAAATTTTTGTTTTTAACTAATGTATTTTTTTTTACAAGGTTATTGTTACTCAATCTGAGTCATACGGAAGAGCGCTGAGAGAGGATGGCTGGTTGCGTATATAAAGTCAGTAATAATCTGTATTGCTACAGAGGACCGCGGTTCTCCTTTCCAGTCACTCACGAATGGTGGCCGAAATCCTCCTTACAATTACGTTTCCGCGGGAGATCCAACACCCTCTTCTTTACCATAGTTATTTAATTTTTTTTATATTTATTTTCGTATGGTATCGAATGTACGTCCGTCTGCATTAGCAAGTTTGTGCACACCCGTGCGTGCAATGCCCGGTGAGGTCAAGAGAGGGTGTCGGATTCTCCACTGAGTCTGGAGTTCCTTCCCTGGCAATCTGCGAGTTTCAACTGACTCCCTACCGCCATGGTGGGTGCTGGGTGCCATACAAACCCGGTCCTCCTGCAAGACGGCGGTCGGTCTCCAGCCCAACCCCGTAGGGGACCCATCCTCTCCAGCCCCGCCCAACTGACCCTCCTGTACTGTCACCTCCGAGGCATTGCGCTGAACATGGTGCAAACTCAGACGTAATGCAGAAGTATATTCAGACACAACATAATAAATAAAATTAAAAAAATACTGAAAAAAGTATAAAAAATAATCAAATATGCATAGTAGCCCTCAATAGATCCCGGCGCCAACCCCCCACCACCCCCACCAGAATCGCCCACCCGTTCAGTCAGTTCTTTATGAGTCTTTTCTGTTGTTGGTTAGTTGATTTGAGTGCTTGTGTGGTCGCTAATATGCATACACTCTCCAAAGAAGTGTTTCAAATGGTGTATTATATCTGAGGTTTGTGTTACTTTCACTTAACTTTAATATCTCTAGTTCCATCATTTTACATGACGCTAACCCAAGTTCATGATGTCTCTCTGTCAGTTTAATACACTGCTAACTGGTGCTGCCAGAGAAGCCCAAGTTGTGTAGAAGTACCAAACATTGTTCCTCTTGCCGAAGTCACGCGGCATATGCAGTTTCTGACCAATTGGGCGCCGGTCGTAGCAGCTGTGACTATTGGTGGTGAGCTCCTTTATGTAAGGAGCTGAATAAACAGAGCTGTGCATGTATCGACTGCAGTAAAGAGTCTTGGGTATTGCCTAGGAGTGGTATGCGCTGGGTCAGATGGCGAAAGCTCGATTTTGAGTCTTCCGAGAAGGATTCTCACCTCCTTCTTTCCATGTGGCTGTACAGAGTTTTACGTTCCACCAGCATGAATGGATGTGTCCTGCCTTTCCCCACAACCTCTCTCTAGCACTTTTGTAATCATTTTTTTTCTGAATACCGGCCAGTCATTTTGGAGTGAGATAACTTAAAGTGGTTTTCATTTGCATTTTTGCCTCCAAGTTAATTAGATGTTAACGCACGTTTTAAGAGTGTTTCTTCCGGCCATCCTCTAAATTCCTACGTTGTAAGTCCTGATCAGACTCTTTGCTGCCATGTCCATTTTGTTTTTTTTTTATTTTTTTAAATTAATTTTATATTTATTTCTGTATGTGTATGAATGTGCGTCTGCATGCAAGGTTTGTGCCCCCGTATCGTGCAATGCCGCGGGGTCAGAAGAGGGTCGGGAGTTCCCCTGGAACTGGAGGTTCTCCTGGAATTGGAGTTTCAGACACTGCTCTTTGGCCCGCCATGTGGGTGCTGGGGATCGAACCCGGGTCCTCTGCAAAGAGCGTCGGCGCTCCTAACCGCTAGGCATTCTCCACCCCTCCTGCTCCATCGTTATTAATGGGTCAATTTTGTTTTCCTTTCTTCTTCTCATTGTTTTTTTTGAAAGTAGTTTTATACTGTGGAAATTAATGCTTTGTCCCCGTTGTCGTGTTCTGCAGTGAAGGATGCTTCGCCTGCGCTCTCCCTGCTCCCCACCCTCTGTGGGTTTCTCTCGTCATCCTCTCCATATTCACTTTTTTCCCTTTACTCCTCTGATGTCTTCTTGTTTATCTTTTGATGTACAGAAGCTTTTGAGTTTAATGAGGTCCCATTTTGTCAAGATTTTCAACCCTTCTAATTTCTTCTGTGCAGATGCTGTGCTGGTCTGTTTAGAGAGTCTTTCCTATGCCTATGCTTGTAAGTCGGCTGCCAACTTTCTTCTTCTAATCGCCTGTTCAGAGTTTGGGGTTCACGTTGAGGTCCTTTGACCATCTTCTGGAGTTGACTTTTGTACAGGGCAAGAGGTAGGGGTGTTAATTCATATTCTTTTTTTTTTTTTAATTTTATTTATTTATGGTATGTGTAATGAAAGTGTACTGTCTGCATGCAGGTTTGTGCACCCATGGTCGTGCAATGCCACAGAGTGGGGTCAGAAGAGGAGTCGGATGTCCTTCCCCTGGAACTGGATTTCTCCTGGAATTGGATTTCAGACGTTCGTTCGGTTTCCGAGCTGCCATGTGTGTGCTGGGGATCGAACCCTGACCCGATCGTTCTGTAAGATTCATATTCTTTTAGTGAGTTGTGATTCCATTTTTGTGCCAAACGATACCACTTGGTTGCTGGGAGATCGCTGTCTTTTTGCTTGTCCGTCTTCCTTTCGGTGTCCCGCCCGTTGCAAATATGAAGCGGGTGTGTGGCCTGAAATTGTATGTGCTTTGGCCTAGTTTGTGGCCGTTTTTTGTGTGTCTTCCATTGCTGTGAGCAAANTTTTTTTTTTAATGTAGGCACTTAGAGCTATAAACTTCCCTTTTAGGACTGATTTTAAAGTGTCCCATAGGTTTTGTTGTGTTTATTATCATTGCCATTCAGTTCCAGGAATGCTTTTATTTCTTTCTTTATTTCTTCCTTGACCCATTCATTATTCAGGAGAGTGTTGTTTAGTCTCCATGTGTTCTTGTAGGTTGTAGGGCTTATCCTGGTGTTGGAGCTTTTTTAATTTCATGAGGTCCCATTTGCTACTTGTCAGCCTGGTTTCCTTAAGTAGAGTCTTATTGAGAAAGTCCTTGTCCATACCTGTGTCTTGACGTGTTTTCCTACCTTTTCCTCTAACAGTTTCAGAGTTTCTGATGTTATATAGAGGTCATTGATCAATCTGGAGTTGGTTTTCATCTGACGTCCTCCTGATGTCCCCCAGCTAGCCATGTGAACACCTTGTGTCAGGACTGGGGTTTCTGTCTGGTTACCTTCTCTGTCAGCCCTCAGTTCCTCCTGTGACCTCCCCCGTCATCTAGCATTATCCCTCCTCACCAGTGCTGTCTGTGCCCTTTAGCAGTCGTGGGCTCTTGGTGCATGGGTGTGATGGTTTACTTACTGGGCCTCTATCTCTTGGAGGGTGGGGTCTCTACACCCTTTTCTGCTGTGTCCCTCCACTGACCTGGACCCAGAGCTCAGCTGATGTCTCCTGGATGAATGATGATGGAGGAGTAGTGACTGGGGGGCAGCCTGGGGTTCCTCAGGTGATGCCAGCACACATGGGGATGATGCCGACCCACAGGGTTCTAATCTTAGACTCGTCAGGTGATGCCGACTCACAGGGTTCTAGTCTTAGGCTGGAGGCATTGGGATGAGTTTTCTTGTCAGAGTGACATAGGATATAGTAAGCATCTAAGAGTGTGTGTATTGTACGTATGTGTGCTGTGTGATGTATATGTGTTGTGTTGTACATGTATGCTGTGTGTATGAGTGCTGTGTATATGTAATTTTGTGTTTGTGTGTTATATGTTGTGTGTGCTATCTCTGCTATGTGTTGTATATGTGTGCTGAATGTATTTTGTGTATGTGTATTGTTTGTGTGTTGTATATGTGTTCTGTGTAGTATGTGTGTTGTATGTATATGTATTATATGTGTGTTATGTATTCTGTGAGCTATATATGTTGTGTGTTGTATAGGTATTGTTTGTGTTCTATGTGTATGTGCTATGTGTTACATGTGTGCTGTTTGTTATATGTGCATGCTGTTTGTGTGTGTGCTGTGTGTTTTGTATGTGCTATGTGTTGTGTGTGTTGCTTGTATTATATGTGTGTGCTATGTGTGTGCTTTGTGTTGTGTGTGTTTTCCCCCTTAAATCATGGGACTATGACTGTGCTCAGCTGTGCATGAATGTTTCCTGCTTTGTTTAGGGTTGGTGGGATTGGGAGACTAGCTCTCTGGGCTCAGTCATCAGAATGTTAAGGATTCCTATCACCGTGACTTACTGCATTATTTCTTTGGGATGCTTACAGTGAACCCAGTTTATTCACTGCTTCTCAAACAGCTGTCTTCTTTCCAGAATTAAGAATTGTGACTTAGTGCGGCTGCAGAGCTTTTGGGGAGGAACAGGTCTTCTTGGATGGGGCCAATGCTCCTCTCTCCTTCTTGGTCTCCGGTTCTGCCCTAACTGACTAGAGGACTAGGGAAGACTCACTTCTGCTCTGTCTCTGCAGGGCCTGGGGGGCATGTCCCTCATCCCATGGCTCCGGTGGAATGAGACCCCACCCCGGCTATCTTCCCGGAGCCCAGCCGAGATGGTGCTGGAGACCCTCATGATGGAGCTGGCTGGGCAGATGCGCGAGGTGGAGAGGCAGCAGCGGAGGCGCAACAGTGCAGCCAGAAAGATCTGCACAGGGGCAGACTACAGCTGGCTGGCCAGCACACAGCGGCCCACCTACGACCTCAGCCCCGGTGAGCGGCTGCAGCTGGAGGATGTATGTGCCAAGATCCACCCATCCTACTGCGGGCCTGCCATCCTCAGGTAACTGTGGCACTGGGGTGGGCACCAGCTATGGCCCTGCTGGCTCTGGGGAAGGTGGGCTGCAGTAGCAGGGGTCTGCGGCCACCAGGATTGGAGCTGGGGGACCCAGATATATGTGAGACAGAGGAAGGCAGCCAAAGGAACTTGAAAGGTACATCAGGCCAGGGCAAGGCTTCAGCAGTGCTGGAGGCAGCACTAGAGGCCATCGGGCTATGACGGCCAGGGGCCCAAGGCCTGTAAGCTCTGCCCTTCCTGCCTGGGATGCTATGATTTGCCAAATGGGCTCCTTTCCTGTCATCTTATCCTCAATGTTTCCTCCATCTCCTCTTCCTCCTTCTTGTCCTTCTCCCTTCTCTTCTTTTTTCTCTTTTCTTCCTCTTCCTCCTTCCTCCACCTTCCCTCTTCCTCTTCCTTCTTGCTCTTCTTCCTTCTCCTTCCTCCCCTTCTCCTCCTCTTTCCTCTTCTGCCTTCTCCTCCTTCCTCTTCCTCCTCCTCTTCTTCCTCATCTTCTACCCCAGACTGGCCTAGAACTTACCTTGTAACCTAGCTAGCCTCAAACTCACAACAATCCTTCTGCCTCTGTTTCTATTCCTTCTTCAGGAAGTTTCCCCAGGCAACCGCTCCAAAGTCGGTGCCTTATTCTTTCAGTCCACCTTCACAGTGGCCAGCCAGAGAATGGAGTGGCCACACACATGGCTCAGTATGTATGCATTGCATGAAGAGTTCAGAAACCTATGCACCAAGCACTTAGAGTTTGGGTTCCTGAAAAGAAGTGTCAGCTGACAGAAGCTGTGGCCCTCTAGCCCCGTCCCCACTGAAGTGATGAAGTCAGTCCAACAACCAAGAATAATTTCAAAATAAGGAAAGTTCTTCATTGCATTTCTTTCTCTTTTTTTGTCACTAAGTAAGGTTGATGCATTTCTTTCTTAAAGAACAAACCCACAAGGCGGGTTTGTTTGTGAGTCCAAGGCCAGCCTGATCTACAGAGTGAGTTCCAGGACAGCTGGGGCTACAGGGAGACCCTGTCTCGAAAAGACCAAAACAGAAAAAGAACAAACCCATAACAAAACACACAACTCTTACAGACTCCCTGGTCCATCCCTCCACCG
This sequence comes from Rhizomys pruinosus, assembly GCA_009823505.1. Taxonomy (NCBI): domain Eukaryota; kingdom Metazoa; phylum Chordata; class Mammalia; order Rodentia; family Spalacidae; genus Rhizomys; species Rhizomys pruinosus. Next base: position 2,492,187 of record VZQC01015735.1, read on the forward strand.
ACAGGGGGACCTGACCCCCCCCCCACCACCACCACACACACACCAAGGAGTTCTTTATTCATTTCAGCTGGTTTTTTAAGTCTTCCTGCTGTTCCCTCTTCTTTCTAGGCTGAGATCTTAGCCTCTCCCATTTTTTCTGACTCAAAGAAGTCCCAGAATGTTTCTACAGGCTGGGGTGGAGTCCTAGGCAGGTCTGCTGCAGCCGCAGTGAGAGGGACCCTGGGCAGCCACAGGGTAGAGGCCATGCTCTCTGTCCTAACCTCCTGTCCTCACCACCTGTCCTCCCTGTCCTCACCTCCTGTCCTTCCTGTCCTCACCACCTGCCTATCCTCACCTCCTGTCTTCACCTCCTGTCCTCCCTTCCTGTCCTCACCTCCTATCCTCACCACCTGTCCTCACCTCTTATCCTCACTGCCTCCTTTCCTGGACCAAGAAGTTTGTCAAACTGGGGTTCAGTAGGATAGAGGCAGCCAGGAATTAAATGGATGATTCCTGAGCTCCAGGCAAAGACCTCTAGGCCGAGGAAAGCCGGGGAGACACACCTGCCTGCCTTGGAGCCTGGGCCTCCCCAGAAGAAAACATGAAAGGTGGCCTGTTCCGGTACGCAGCGTCAGCCCAAGGGTGCACTCCAGAGCCGTCACCAGGGCAGACAGGGCAAGGGGTTGAAACCCAGAACCCCAAAGCCTCACACGGCCAGACTGATGGGAAAACTGAGGCGCGGGGTGGCGGAGCTGGGAGCCGCAGGGAGGTCGAGCAGGGAGCCGGGCTTCAGGGGGCGGGGCCGAGGGAGGCAGGGGCAGCGGCTCAGGATAACCGTACCCTCCGCCCCGCAGGTTCCGGCAGCTGCTGGCCGAGCGCGAGCCCGAGGTGCAGGAGGTGGCGCGGCTGTTCCGCTCAGTGCTGCAGGAGGTCCTGGAGAGGATGAAGCAGGAGGAGGAGGCCCGCAGGCTGACCCGCCAGTGGAGCCTGCGCCGCGGCAGCCTGGCCTTCAAGCCCCGCGCGCGCATCGCGCCCTTCGCCAGCGACATCCGCACCATCTCGGAGGACGTGGAGCGCGCGGCGCCGCCGCGCACCTGGAGCATGCCCGAGTTCCGCGCGCCCAAGGCGGACTGAGCGCCGGGGAAGAGCCTGCGGCGGGAGCGCACCCGCCCCGAGGACAACACCGCCTCGGTGCACACCGGGAGCCGCGGCTCCACCCCACCTCCCTCCGCCCGCCCCTTCCCCCGACTAGAGATAAGGCACCTGATGGCGCCCCTTCTTGCCCGGTGAGCACTGCAGGGGAGCCTCAGCCTCCTGGGCCCAGGAGAGGTGGTAGGGACCCTAGAGACTCTTCCACCAAATCGTCAGCTAGTGATTGAGAAACAGTCTTCTCAGGGCCACTCTGCTTTTGCCTTAACTGGATGCCCCTAGCCTGCAGGCACCTGTCCCTGAGTCCTTAAATCCTGGGCTATGATGGGACAAGGCCCAGCGGTACATCTTCACCCTCTGTGGGCTGACCCTTTCCTGACCATGCACTGGGGTCAGATGGAGCCAAGGCTGCATCGGAAAGGTAGCTAGGGGTAGTTAAGTTGACCCTGACTTCACCGTACAGTGTCATGTGGAGTGTGGCCAGTCCCAAGCTTGCTGCTCTAGCTCAGGCCTCTGAAGTCCGGGCCACACTTCCCATCTCCCAGCGCTTTCCCTAGGAAGTGATGTCCACCTGGGCACCCAAGTGAAGTGTTCCTAAGGAGCCTGCTGCAGCCTCAGTTCTAACATGCTTCTGGCCTGACAGTGCATCTGTGATGGCAAATCTGAAAGGCCAAGTGGCCTCCCTACATTCTGGGGTAGAAGTGGGGTTCAGGGGGCTCCGTGGATAAATGTCCCAGATCCCAGGCATGCCCAGAAAATGCAAGTGGGCCTTATCAATTGTCTAAATAAAATGCTAGAAGGAGATGAACCCCAGGAGGCGTGCACACCTACATGCCATTCAGGGGAGGGGGCGTTCTCTTTCCCCTCCCTCCCTCCCTTCCCTTCTCTTCCCCTTCCTTCCTTTTTCTCCCCTCCTCCTCCCTCCTCCCCTTCCTCTTCTTCCTTCCTCCCTTCTTCCCTCCTCTTCTTCCTTCCTTCCTTCTTTCCTTCCTCTTCCTATTCCTTTTTCTTTTTTTCCTCCGAGACATGTGTGGTGGGCTGGTCTTGAACTCTTGGACTCAAGTGATTCTCTTGCCTCAGTGTCTTGAGTGCTGAGACTACAGACATATGTGTGTTCTTTTTGAGCCATTTGGTTTGGGATTACTTCACCGTAATCTTCAGAGAATCATAGAAATGTAGACTTGTCTCACTCACCCCTGTCAAGATGAAAGAGTAGATTGGGTTATTAACACTTGTCAAAGTTCACCTCTAAATGGAGACGCCAGTGAAAAGTTCATTCAATTGCCAAACTTTGGATGGGGGTCCAGAGTCACCTGCACTGTACAGTGGGCATTCACTTCAATTTGATTGGTTTCTGGGTGAGAACTGGAATCCTTTTGAACAAACAGAAATGTCCATGAGGAAGCAGACAGCCCACCTGGGAGGAAGTGTGAAGGGAAAGCGCAAGGCCTCCAAGGTGAGCTTCCTGGGCTGTTGCGGGCGCCATGGCTTGCCTGGAGGGAGGGTCACTGAAGGCCGCCTCAGAAGATGCCACATAGTCCCCTTCCTGACCTTCCAATCCTGGTGCCCCCAGAGAGAAGGGAGGCCTGGGACTTTCAACTTTTCTTCAGTTTGAGTGACTGCCTCTGATGAAGATCGTCCCTGCCAACATGTGCGTGAAAGCAGAGGCCGCCTCCACTGCGCTGCTCTGCTGCATCCCATCCTGTGACACACACAGTCACAGGGTCCCAGAACCGCTCTGCACTCAGGTTGTATAGGGACTGATGACATTTCCTGCCATTTCTTCTTTCAGAAAAGCTCAGGAATGACAAAAGAAGTTTGAGAGAGCCTTCTTGTGGGGAATTCAGTGAGGGTTGGGGGGTGGGTGGGAGGGGGCTGAGCATGCCTAGGGTGAAGACAGGCCCTTCGCAGCCAGCTCAACCCCACCAGCTACTAAGTAGGAGCATGAATACGTACTGACCACTTTGTTTTAATTTGTATTTTTTAGAAGTTTTTGAGACAGAGCCTCCCTGTAGCCCCAGCTGGCCTGGAACTCCCTCTGTAGATCAGGTTGGCCTCACACTTACAGAGATCCACCTGCCTCTGCCTCCTGAATGCTGGGAAAAAGGTGTACACCACCACACCCAGCCTGTTTTAATTTTTAAACTTTATGTGTATGAATATATTGCCTGCATGTATGTAGGTGCATCCGTGTTGTGCAATGCCCATGGAGGTCAGAAGAGGGCATTGGATTCCCTTGGAACTGGAGTTATGAACAGTTGTTAGCCACCATGTGGGTGCTGGGAATTGAACCCAGGTTCTCTGCAAGAGAAGCCAGTGCTCTTAACCACTGAGCCATCTCTCTAGCCTGTGATCACATTTTATTTGTGGTGTTTTCACTTATTATGAAAAAAATTGAGGGCTAGAGAGATAACTCAGCGATTAAGAGCACTGACTGCTCTTGCAGAGGACCTGGGTTTGATTCCAGCACCCACATGGCAGCTAAGAACTGTCTTAGGCCAGGTGTGGTGTCACACACCTTTAATCCCAGCACTTGGGAGGCAGAGGCAGGCGGATCTCTGTGAGTTCAAGGCCAGCCTGGTCTACATTAGTGAGCTTCAGACCAGCTGGGACTAAAGGAAGACCCTGTCACAAAAAGATTTAAAAAAAAATCAGACACTAAAAAGTGATGGGAGATTTAATAGTTATTGTTGTTTATTCAATAGTATTAATATTGATTAATATTTTACATTTAAATATCTCAATCACTGAATTTTTGGCAGCTGTTTAGTATGAATCACAGGTACAACACTTCACCCCAAAATACTTCAGTATGCACTGCAGAGGAATACAAATATTGATAGAAAAATTACATTGCTGTTTAACTCCTAACAAATCCAACAATATTGTCTAATACCTAGTCCATACCAAAATTACCCTAACTATTCCTATACATGACTCTTGCAGTTCATCGATTAGAATGAGAATCTCACTAAACCCCACACACTGAGAAGAAAATTATGATTTGTTTGTATTCAGTCATCTAGTGTTAATTCCACAATGGAGAGCTATAAGTGGAATCCTCAGGCTACAGTACAGTAAGTAGAGACTGCAGATGAAGGATGATGATTGAGTCAACCTGAAGATGCGCTCCACTAAGGTCCTCGTTGTAATCATTTGATTAAAATTCTTGAACAGTCAGCAAGAGTCTCTAACACTTTGAAAAGTAATATTAACCACTGATGGGGACACACATCTGTTATCGTTCATTAGGGTGTGGGTCCTCTCTATAAAAGTTGTTCATGTTGAAAGCATGAGGGACTGGGGCCCAAGGAGTCCCTATCAGAGGGCCCAGTCCCCTGAAGGAGCTGTCCTTGATGGCATTATCAAGAGATGCTAGAACTGGGCAGCCCGGCGGGCTGGCTGGTGGAAGTGCGTTGTTGGGGCTGTGCCTTTGAAGAGCATAACTTTGCCTGGCCTCTGTCTTCTCCACTTTCCCAGCTCCCCCAGGCCTTTCCATCATGACTTCCAACCTCCTCACAGGTCCACATCAATGGGGCAAAGTGACCAAGGACTGAAACATTCTAAACTGTTGTTTTCATGGGTATTTTGTCACTGTCCTGGGAAAGTGAACCTGATATCTAATTTGACTTTTCATCTGATGCAAATACTTGCCACACCCATTTGTTGTTTTCTGAGAGGAGCTTGCAAGCAGCATCCTAAAACCACTTCCTTTGGCCATTTAGAAACAAAAGACGAGAATTCATCAAAATAATCCAGAGCATGGTCGGAGCTGAAGAGCCTGGCTGTTCCTGCAGGAGGCCCAGTTTGAGATGGAGTCTCCCACTGAACCCGAGTCTCCAGTTCCTCTGGACATGTTGACCAGTGAGCTGCAGGAGTGCTCCCGCCTCTACATTCCCGGGGCTGGGATTATAGGCATGCAACAAGCAAGTTTTTACTTGGGTTCTCAACACAGGTGGTCATGCAGCCCTCTCCCAGCCACTAGACAACTATTTTAAAGAGATTTAACAACTTTAGGGGAGGTTAGCATATGTTTCTTCTTTGAACAATTACACAGATTGTATTAAGTTAGCATAACGATATCTAAAGTGTTATTCTTGCAGAGGATGCAGGTTTGGTTCTCAGTGCCCACGTGATGACTCTCGACCTTCTGTAAACTCTAGTTCCAGGGAATCCAATGTCCTCTTTGGGCCTCCGAGGCCACTGTATACTTGTGTCGGTCTTACATATATATGGGTGAAACACTCATACACATAAAATAAATCTTTAAAATTTTGTTTTCATGACAGTCAAGGCAGAACTAACAAATGAGTGCTTAAAGCCCATCCCGGGATTCCTGCCTGGACTTTGGTGGGGGAAGAGCTGGGAGGACAGTATTCCAGGGAACACGTTCTCTTGCCCTGAGCTGGGTGCTGTGCTGGGTGCTGAGCTGGGTGCTGTGCTGGGTGCTGAGCTGGGTTCTGTGCTGGGTGCTATGCTGGGTGCTGAGCTGGGTGCTGTGCTGGGTGCTGNTGTCAACACCGCATTTGTGTCTTCTGGCCTCCAGAACTTGGAGAGAGTGGATTTGTTGTCTTCTGGTTTGTGGTCATTTGCCGTGGCAGCCCTTGTGACACCTCATCACTCAGACAGCCCAGGACACCCTCTCGCCCAGCCACCCCGTCCACAATGAACACAGCCAAGCTGAGCCTTCTACTTCCTGGAAGGCCTGGTGGGCTGTGGGCTGAGAACTCAGCAGTGGAGCATCATTGCTGAGGACAGGGCTGCCTAGGGAGGGGTCCATGAGCCTCACCTTGTACATCTTCTCAGTGATGAAGGAGTTGTCTCTGAGGGCTTCGAAGAAAGGGAACGGCTTGTTGATGGCATAGGCTATGTCCAGCTTCTGGTATATGAAGTGCTGCAGAAGAGCCTCTTCCAAGGCCTTGGTCACAGTGGGCATCCTATGGGAAGAGGCAGGCTGAGGGGACAGAGGCACAGATCCTCTGGAGTGTGGGCAGCTGCTGTCTGCACGAAACGGGCGTCTGAAGGTAGACATTCTGGTCCACAAGCATCCCCTAGTTGTGCACAGAGCAAAGTCTGCCTGAAAGACTCATGGGAAACAGAGACAGTGCCCGGCAACCTCTGAGCTGAGAGGGACGGCAAGAGCATGCTGAGGCGCAGCAAGGCAGGGCTTTCCTGCAAACTGGACAGGAACACCCCAGACATCCCATTCTTACTCTGGGTCAGCTGAAGAGCATGGAAGGCCTTGTGCTTATTGAAAGGCTTTTTCCCACCACAAAACAGGCCAGATCAAACCAGATTAACAAAGTATAAAAGGAGCTTTATTAGGTAGGACACGCTCCCAGGCAGGTCCACCAGTGTCAGAGAGGGAGGCCAGGGGAGTCACGTGCTCAGGCTGAGGCTGAGGGATTTTATAAGTTCTGGGGAGAGGAAGATGAGGTAATGCATGTACTTGTAAGGGCAAAACCTGTGCAGTGGCTGTTTTAATTTTTAAACTTTATGTGTATGAATATATTGCCTGCATGTATGTAGGTGCATCCGTGTTGTGCAATGCCCATGGAGGTCAGAAGAGGGCATTGGATTCCCTTGGAACTGGAGTTATGAACAGTTGTTAGCCACAACGTGGGTGCTGGGAATTGAACCCAGGTTCTCTGCAAGAGAAGCCAGTGCTCTTAACCACTGAGCCATCTCTCTAGCCTGTGACCACATTTTATTTGTGGTGTTTTCACTTATTATGAAAAAAATTGAGGGCTAGAGAGATAACTCAGCGATTAAGAGCACTGACTGCTCTTGCAGAGGACCTGGGTTTGATTCCAGCACCCACATGGCAGCTAAGAACTGTCTTAGGCCAGGTGTGGTGTCACACACCTTTAATCCCAGCACTTGGGAGGCAGAGGCAGGCGGATCTCTGTGAGTTCAAGGCCAGCCTGGTCTACATTAGTGAGCTTCAGACCAGCTGGGACTAAAGGAAGACCCTGTCACAAAAAAGATTAAAAAAAATCAGACACTAAAAAGTGAAGGGAGATTTAATAGTTATTGTTGTTTATTCAATAGTATTAATATTGATTAATATTTTACATTTAAATATCTCAATCACTGAATTTTTGGCAGCTGTTTAGTATGAATCACAGGTACAACACTTCACCCCAAAATACTTCAGTATGCACTGCAGAGGAATACAAATATTGATAGAAAAATTACATTGCTGTTTAACTCCTAACAAATCCAACAATATTGTCTAATACCTAGTCCATACCAAAATTACCCTAACTATTCCTATACATGACTCTTGCAGTTCATCGATTAGAATGAGAATCTCACTAAACCCCACACACTGAGAAGAAAATTATGATTTGTTTGTATTCAGTCATCTAGTGTTAATTCCACAATGGAGAGCTATCAGTGGAATCCTCAGGCTACAGTACAGTAAGTAGAGACTGCAGATGAAGGATGATGATTGAGTCAACCTGAAGATGCGCTCCACTAAGGTCCTCGTTGTAATCATTTGATTAAAATTCTTGAACAGTCAGCAAGAGTCTCTAACACTTTGAAAAGTAATATTAACCACTGATGGGGACACACATCTGTTATCGTTCATTAGGGTGTGGGTCCTCTCTATAAAAGTTGTTCATGTTGAAAGCATGAGGGACTGGGGCCCAAGGAGTCCCTATCAGAGGGCCCAGTCCCCTGAAGGAGCTGTCCTTGATGGCATTATCAAGAGATGCTAGAACTGGGCAGCCCGGCGGGCTGGCTGGTGGAAGTGCGTTGTTGGGGCTGTGCCTTTGAAGAGCATAACTTTGCCTGGCCTCTGTCTTCTCCACTTTCCCAGCTCCCCCAGGCCTTTCCATCATGACTTCCAACCTCCTCACAGGTCCACATCAATGGGGCAAAGTGACCAAGGACTGAAACATTCTAAACTGTTGTTTTCATGGGTATTTTGTCGCTGCCCTGGGAAAGTGAACCTGATATCTAATTTGACTTTTCATCTGATGCAAATACTTGCCACACCCATTTGTTGTTTTCGGAGAGGAGCTTGCAAGCAGCATCCTAAAACCACTTCCTTTGGCCATTTAGAAACAAAAGACGAGAATTCATCAAAATAATCCAGAGCATGGTCGGAGCTGAAGAGCCCGGCTGTTCCTGCAGGAGGCCCAGTTTGAGATGGAGTCTCCCACTGAACCCGAGTCTCCAGTTCCTCTGGACATGTTGACCAGTGAGCCGCAGGAGTGCTCCCGCCTCTACATTCCCGGGGCTGGGATTATAGGCATGCAACAAGCAAGTTTTTACTTGGGTTCTCAACACAGGTCGTCATGCAGCCCTCTCCCAGCCACTAGACAACTATTTTAAAGAGATTTAACAACTTTAGGGGAGGTTAGCATATGTTTCTTCTTTGAACAATTACACAGATTGTATTAAGTTAGCATAACGATATCTAAAGGTGTTATTCTTGCAGAGGATGCAGGTTTGGTTCTCAGTGCCCACGTGATGACTCTCGACCTTCTGTAAACTCTAGTTCCAGGGAATCCAATGTCCTCTTTGGGCCTCCGAGGCCACTGTATACTTGTGTCGGTCTTACATATATATGGGTGAAACACTCATACACATAAAATAAATCTTTAAAATTTTGTTTTCATGACAGTCAAGGCAGAACTAACAAATGAGTGCTTAAAGCCCATCCCGGGATTCCTGCCTGGACTTTGGTGGGGGAAGAGCTGGGAGGACACTATTCCAGGGAACACGTTCTCTTGCCCTGAGCTGGGTGCTGTGCTGGGTGCTGAGCTGGGTGCTGTGCTGGGTGCTGAGCTGGGTTCTGTGCTGGGTGCTATGCTGGGTGCTGAGCTGGGTGCTGTGCTGGGTGCTGAGCTGGGTGCTGTGCTGGGTGCTGTGCTGGGTGCTATGCTGGGTGCTGAGCTGAGTGCTATGCTTGTTGGTAAGCAGCTATTCTGGTTTCTGCTTGTCTCAGGTTATAGGCCAGCCACTGGCCTGGCCTTGTGGGTCAGCCTTGGGGGCCAGGGCCCCTCTGTGCTGCATTCCTCTCTGCAGTGTGCTCCCTCGTGAGCCGTGAGCACAGCTGAACGACCCTCCCCACAGCACTCACCGTCCTTCCTTGTAAACAGACTGACTTGGCTCTGTCCTCCTGCGCCTTTCTCCTCCCTCCAGAAGGGTGTGAGAGGTTGGGGTGCAGGAACCAGGCCTTTGTGCCTGTGTCTCTTCCTTCCCAGCACATAGTAGGTGCTTTATAGATAAAGGATGGGGGCATATGGATGCCAACACAGAGCTTTCATGGGGCAGAGGAAGAGGGGCACTGAGGTGTCTGCACTGCTCTTGAGATTGTAAGTTCTTTGAGGCCACAGTCCATGTCTCATTTCAATTTAAATCTCACACATTGTGTCTGGCACATAGCAGGCAAGGCAGCACTTCTGTGTGTAGTATTCACCCAGGAGAAGGGGCAGAGGTGGGGGCTATCTGAGATATCCCACCAGATGAGACAGGGCTAAGCTTTTGGTTCTCCAGTGTCCTGGAAAGCTCTTGGGGGGAGGTAGAATTTCCCAAGGGCAAATTGCATGAGGTGCATATGAACTTAATTCAGATCGCTATAACCCTTTTTTTAAATTTTTATTTATTTTGTATGTGTATGAATGTACTGTCTGCATGTAGGTTTGTGCACCCGTGTCATGCAATGCTGCAGAGGTCAGAAGAGGGTGTTAGATTCCCCTGGAACTGGAGTTAAAGACTGTTCTCAGCCACCATGTGGGTGCTGGGGATTGAACTGGGGTCCTCTGCAAGAGCAGTCAGCGCTCTTAACCACTAAGCCATCTCTCCAGCCCCGAGACCACTCTAACCCTTTAGTAGAACCACAAATGCTCCTATTGCTGGGCTTCATCAGGGCACCAGAAATCCAATCATGGACTGTTTGCCCACGTGTGAGAGGTGACACTGTAAATTTGTCACAGGACCCTGCGGTTGTAAATGGTCACTAACGACTGACTGTGCCTGCTGGATTTGTGTACCTGTATGTTTTTGTTATGATTTTTGGAAAGCCACTCCATCTGTCACAGAAAGGGTCACAGCTGCAGGCAGCCTCTGCAAGAGCTGCTAAAGGAAGCCCGTTTATCTTAGCAGAGGATAGCCCCAAGCATACTATCACCCTGAGGCCCTTTCATTGGGACAGGATGTGGAGGCAGGTGTCAGTGACAACCTAATTCTGACTCAGATTGGTGGGGGTGACAGCCTCTGAGGACAGTCAGGTCAGTGTGAGTATTTGTCTTAGTTTTCAACCCAACAGTTTAAGAAGTTTTAAAATGTACGGGCTGGAGAGATGGCTCAGTGGTTAAGAGCACCGACTGCTCTTGCAGAGGACCCGGGTTCAATTCCCAAACCCACATGGCAGCTGAGAACCATCTTTAACTCCAGTTCCAGGGGAATCTGACTCCCTCTTCTGATCTCCGCAGCATTGCATGACACAGGTGCACAAACGTACATGCAGATGTTACATTCATATACATAAAAATAATAAAAATAAACAAAAATAAAAAATAAATAAAATGTAATAACAAAAACTTTATTGGAGAAGATATAAAGAGATACATGTGCAGATTTGTGTGTGTGTGTGTGTGTGTGTATGTGTGTCTTTGTGTCTTTTTGAGACCGTTTTCCTTGTAGCCCCAGCTGGCCTGGAACTCATTATAGACCAGGCTAGCCTCAATATCACAGAGCTCTGTCTGCCTTTGCCTCCTGAATCTTGGGATTAAAGGCCAGCACCACCGAGCCCTGCATAAAGAAATATTTTGTATAGGTGTACACTGTGGGGTTTTTTTTGTGTGTGTGTGTCTTCCTGAGACAGGGTCTCCCTATAGCCCCAGCTGTCCTGGAACTCACTCTGTAGACCAGGCTGGCCTTGAACTCACAGATTCACCTGCCCCTGCCTCCTGAGTGCTAGGATTAAAGGTGTGTGCCACCATGCCCAGCTTAAAGATGCCATGTGGATGCTAAGAATTGAACCCAGGTCCTCTGCAAGAGCAGTTGGCGCTTTTAACTGCTGAGCCATCTCTCCAGCCCCACAATGTGTTTGTATTTTAAGCTAAGTATAATTACAAGAGAAAAAAGTAAAATTATAAAAAAAAAAAAAAGGTAAAAATGTTAACAGTTGAGTTGGGCATGGTGGCACAGGCCTTTTAGTCCCAGCACTTGGGAGGCAGAGGCAGGGGGATCTATGAGTCCAAGTCCAGCCTGGTCTACATAGTGAGTTCCAGGACAGCTGGGGCTACCAGGAGACCCTGTCTCAAAAAGACCAAAAAACGTTACAGCAAGCTAAGATTAATTTACCATTGAAGAAAGAACAAGTGGACGAATCCAGGGTAGTGTAAGTGTGTCGTGTTTATAGTCTGCTTAGTGGCTGGGGTGTCCTAGGCCCCCACAGCCGCTCCCTGGTGCGCACACTGACTTGCTCACCCAGGGCGCTCTGGGCCTGCTAGCTCTGTGCTGTCAAATTCCTGGTTGCCAGTTGCTGTCTCTACTGTGCGCTCCTGTGACTTTCTGTGTTTACACAACACACCGTGCTGCGGTTGCCTGCAGTTTTCAGTACAGTACCATGCTGTGCATGTGTGCAGTCTGGTTCAGGTGTACAGCAGGCATTCCTGTCCAGGCTTGTGTAAGCCACCCTGTGACATTTACCAAATGTGTCTGCTCTACCCAGGGCCATAGGACTACACTGTTCTTTGTCTGTACCCAGCCCTCTGTGAACTCTGGTCAGGATAGTCACAAATACTTTAATTATTACTTCCCAGGATTCAAAAGGTGACACAGAAGCCTGCAGCCTTGAAGGAAGCTGTGGAGTGATACACAATTCAGTCAGCCTCAGCAGGGTTCAGCAGTAGGGGGTGTGGGGCTCCCTTAAGTGCACACTCCACTCTGTTGGTGTGTGTGTGGGGGTGCAGCAGTGGGCAGGGATGGTGAAGCTAGGCTGGGAACCTTAGTGTCGTCTGCTCTCTGGAGTGGGGATTGTCCTGGAGCAGAGCAGGGTACAGGGCCAGCTTGAGTGTGCTCTTGGTTGGTAAGCACTCGGCTGGGAAGCCAGTACTTTCAAGAGAAATGGCCTTGGCCTTGACAAAGTGACTTCCCAGGAAGATCCCTAAAAAGCAGGTATTGGAAGAAGGATCTGGGTCACGACCAATCAATACAGTGCAAGCCTTTGGGGAGCGTCCCCGGGTGTGAAAAGGCACAACTGTGGAATTCTAGAACTGGAAGAACTTCCACAGCTTGCCCTGGCTTCACCCTGACCTCCAGGCAAGACTGTCTTTATTGCCCTTTACTGACATCCACTGAACACACAACTTCATGCCAGGACCCATAACCCGCTGCATGCTTAAGTCTTCCAAAGGAGGGTTGGCCACCCCTGAGCAACAGAGTCCAGGCAAGATGGTGTTAGATTACTCAGAAGGTCCAGCTGCAGAAGAGAGTTGCAGATTGGCTGGAGGACACCCAAGAGCCTCTGCGGCTCCCAGCTTCACGAGGCCTCTCACTTGGTTGACTATTTTGCTTTTTTTTTTTTTTGAAGTTATTCATAATCTTAAATATTACATTATTTTCTGCCTCTGTGTGTGTGTATGTGTGTGTGTGTGTGTGTGTGTGTGTGTGTGTGTGTGTGTGTGTTCCTCCTGTGCAAAGGAAGTTCAGGGCACAACTTTCAGGAGTTGGTTCTTTCCTTCTACCATATGGTTCCAGGGGCTCAAACTCAAGTAGTCAGGCTTGGCAGCAGGTGCCTTACCTGCTGAAACATCTTGCCAGCCCCATACTTTCTAACCAGGGGCTGTAGTGCTGTACTCATGTACTGCAAGTCTGTAGCTGTTGCTGGTGGCAGCTGCAGAAGTTTAAGTCATTACTGACCACTGGGCTNTGGCTCTGTCTTCCGTCTCTGGCTCTGTCTGCCGTCTCTGGCTCTGTCTGCCATCTCTGGCTCTGTCTGCCATCTCTGACTTTACTCTGGGGTTAAGGGCCACATAAAAGGCTCAGAGAGGGGCTGGAGAGATGGCTCATTGGTTAAGAGCACCAACTGCTCTTGCAGAGGACCTGGGTTCGATTCCCAGCACCCACATGGCAGCCTAGAACCGTCTTTAACTCCAGTTCCAGGGGAATCCGACACCCTCTTCTGATCTCTTCGGCATTGCATGACATGGGTGTACCAACCTATATGCAGACAGCACACTCATACACATAAAAAATAATAAATAAAAAAATTTTAAAAAGGCTCAGAGAAAGGTGTCAAGGATGAGAAGACTGGAAAGTCCCTCTGCCTGTCTGCCTGCCTGCTGTCACACCACTGTTCTGTAGACTGGAAGGGATGTACTGAGATCTACACTCTACTGTGCCAGTCTTCCCTTTAATCCCCATGGACAGTGAGAAGCCAATTAGACGTACAGAAGAGCACTTCCCACCTTTCTTCCTCTGGGGTAGCCAGGCAGGGCTCGCCCCTGCCAGGTAAGCCTCTGCCTCTGAGCTTCTTCCAGCCACTAGGCTGAGCTCTCTAATCATTGCCCTCTGATCCCTGATTTGGGGTTTCCAGCTTGGCTGAACTAGATCACCTAGAAGCCTTTGAATATTCCAGGGCCCAGGATACACTTAGCCCAGCAAACACAGACCCTTGCCTTCAATGGTGCTTTCAGCAGAATGTTTGCTAGGCCATCTGAGTCCATGTGGATCTGGCACCTGCCTGATCTCATTTCGGGAAGACATGGATCCCCCTGGGGAACTGTTGCCATGACTTATATGATCCCCTGTGAGAGGAGGCCATGGGCTGGAAGATGAGTATTATTTTTTTTTGTATGTGTATGAAATGTACTGTCTGCATGTACGTTTGTGCACCCGTGTCGTGCAATGCCATGGAGGTCAGAGAGGGTGTCAGATTCCCCTGGAACTGGAGTTAAAGACGGTTCTCAGCCGCCATGTGGGTGCTGGGGATCGAACCCAGGTCCTCTGCAAGAGCAGTCGGCGCCCTAAACCTCTAGGCCATCTCTCCAGCCCCAAGATGAGTATTATGTGATATCTGTTGTAATAGACAGACACACGCACACACACATGGGTGGGGCAGTGTCTGGTGGTATCTGGGTTGTACAAGACTCTCTCCCCTTGTGTAAGATGGCAGAACTGTGAGCAGCTAACAAGGCTGGTGGGCTGCTCTTGTCCTTAGAGCAGGATGTTGGTGACCTTCTCTGACCAGCTGGGCTTGAAATAATTTTCAGACACAACTCCTGGAAGAAGGTGTACTCTCTGCAGAGGCCACAAAGGTCATGAGAAGCCTGCCAGTGTGTCCTGTGCTGGTTGGGTCCCCAAGGATTAGCCAGGGCTGTCCCAGAACTTTGGTTCTCAGGTGCCCATTCCATCTGGCTGAGGTTAGCGCTCACTGCAGTCTTGTACCAGAGGGCTCTGGCCAGAGCAGAGGCCCAGCAGCAGCTGCTGCGGAGTGAGGCACCTGCTGCTTCTATACAAGTTGTATGACCTGGGTCCAAATCTCCTCTTTCTGTGCTTTGGCTTTTGTTTGAGCAGTATCTGTAGAGTGTGATGGTTATAGGGACTGAATACCATAAATATCAAAGTACATACAACTCCTGTACCACGGGGCTGGTTCTGAGTCCCCCAGTGCATGTCCAGAGGCTCCTTTCTGGGGGGTGTGTGCATTGTTCCTGCCTGCTCACCTGTCCTCTGGACCCTCTGAGGGATAGTAGAGAGCTGTTTCCCCAGGCTCTGGATGCATGCACCTGGTACGGATCCCATTGCCTTCTTTCAATGCATTTTTTCATCTCACCTCCAAGCTAGTCCTGGGAGGCGGGGGAGCAGCAGTATCTCCAGGGTAGCCAGGAGCTAAGTGACTTGCTTAGCTTCCAAGTGCAAAGCCCTGGCAGCAGGACGACCACATCCATTTCAGGACCTTGTGTGTGTGTGTCTCAGGCACATGCCAGGTCCCACACATGTGAACATCGATTTAGAATGAAATAGCAATCACAAGTCACATGATTCAAACTTAATATCACAAATATCACAAATCCCAGAAAAGTGACATCCTGTTTTTGTTAACTTCCTGATAGTATACACACACACACACACACACACACACACACACACACCCCTATTCTTTTATTTAAGCTATATATTCCTTGATGGTCACTACATAGTCTGACAGTTTTTTTATACACCAAATACTGAGAGGTAATTCAGACTGAGAATGCTTGATCAAATTTCATTTTCTAAGATGATAAATGCAAAATACATCCCTATGTCTTCACGCACAGGTGCACTGGCTGTTGGCAGGGAGCTGCCACTGCAGGTTCATGATAGGAATGAATGTTCCCTGGATCCTCAGCTAATAATTTTTCCTGATTAGTTCACATTTCACAGATTTATTTCTGGCTCTGCACATTTCTTTGCTTCTCCTCTAACACACACGTAACCCCCAGAACCAGGCACCTGGAGGTGCTGCGACTGTGTGGACACAGAGCAAGGGCCGTCCCGGTGCTCAGGCAGGAGACAGGTGCTCAAGCTGCCTGAGTCCCTGGTGTGCTAACATCTGTGGAAGAAATCTGGGAAAGCAGGGCTGGCTTTGAACTTGTGATCCTAAGAGTTCTGCCTCCTGAGTACGTGGGATTACAGGCCTGAGATCATCAGGCCCATCTTAGAACATGGTTTGACATAGGTTTAAGGCCTATGTTTTCTTAAGCCTGTATGAAGAGACCATTGTTATCTCATAATCATGAAAATAAGCTTTCCTGGGGGGGGTCTATTTGTAGAGGAGAATATCCTTATTTCTTCAATAAATAAAGTGGCAAAAAACAAGCCTGGGTCTTCTGCTGGTACCCTTTATAAATGTCATTTCAGGGCTAGAGAGATGGCTCAGTGGTTAAGAGCACTGGTTCCTCTTGCAGAGGACCTGGGTTCAATTCCCAGCATCCACATGGCAGCTAATAACTATCCTGTGACTATGGTTCCAGGGATCCAATGCTCTCTTCTGACATCTTTGGGCATTGCACAACGTGAGTGTACTTACACACATGCAGGCAATGTAGTCATTAAAGAAAATAGAAGAGCTGGGCATGGTGATGCATGCCTTTAATCCCAGCACTAGGGAGGCAGAGGAAAGTGGATCTCTGTGAGTTCCACAGCAGCTGGGGCTACAGGAAGAGCCTGTCTCAAGAAGACCCCCCAAAATGTTATCATTTCATCTGTAGGAAATAATCTTCCTGAGATATAACTAGTCGATGACCAGCACAAGGCAGGAGGAAGGATACATGGCAGTCATGTGTCAAATACCTCTCATCAATGTAAAGGTGCTTAATCTAAGTAAAGTCCTATTGTAATGTTGCTTTGAGTTTATATCACCAAAGAGGGAGATCTCATAAGTAATTCCACTTATCAACAATATTATATTAATGTGTATAGCATATTAAACTCTAAATTTAGCAAAGAATGGTACTTAAGACTGTTTTTAAGCTGTTTGGCTCAATGACAATATGCAATTTAAAAACCTCAATATGCAATTTAAAAACTATCAACTAGTCCTCCCTTCCATCCTGCACTTCTAACAAGGGCTTTTTATAAGTACTTAGACTGAGTCCACATCTGCCCAGAAGCCAAACGAGCAGGAGGCTCGGGGGTCTGGGAAGCCATCAGAGGAATCAGAATATCTGCTTTCTTAGGAGATCATGTCAGAAATTAAAGCTTTTGTTTGCAAAGTGCTTACTAGGGCACCTAAAGTAAGCAGACAGGGGAGTCAGAGGCCCCTTCTTGGAGTTATTAATCTCATTAATAGAATAATTTAAGAACAGACTCAGAAGCTTAAGGATAATTCTATTAGAGTTCAATGAAAAACCCACAGGGAAGGCAAGCTGTACATCTCAGCAGCCTCCCTGCAGAGGAGAAAGGAAGAGAAGGAAAACACCACATCTGATGCCTGATTAAGCTGAGTGGAATGCAGAAGCGTGGAGGACCAGCAGTGAAGAGGGGAGCTTTAGGGAAAGAGTGAGGAAAGCAGAAGACAGAGGCAGCCCCAAGTGTTAGGGAGTGCACAGAAAAGAGACAGGAAGAGGGGATTTTTTTTTTGCATGCAGGTTGGTGCATCCGTGTCATGAAATGCTGTGGAAGTCAGAAGAGGGTGTCAGATCCCCTGGAACTGGAGTTATGGACAGTTGTTAGCTGCCATGTGGGTGCTGGGATTAACTCCAGTCTTCAAGAACAGCCAGTGTTCTTAACTGCTACGCCGTCTCTCCAGCCTCTTTCATTTTGTAAATGACAAAAAATATTTACACTGGATCACTACTTGTAGAAGAATGAAATTAAACCCCTACCTCTCGCTCTGTACAAAAGTCAACTCCAGATGGATCAAAGACCTCAACATGAAACCCCAAACTCTGAAGGTGATAGAAGAAAAAGTTGGCAGTGGACTACAAGACATAGGTATAGGAAAAGACTTCCTGAATCAGACAGCAGCTGCGCAAGAATTAAGGTCGAAAATTGACAAATGGGACCTCATTAAACTCAAAAGCTTCTGTACATCAAAAGAAACAATCACAGAAGTAAAGAGAAATCCCACTGAGTGGGAGGAAACCTTCACTGCAGATATGTCTGACAAAGCATTGATTTCCAGAGTATATAAACTACTCAAAAAACAAAGAAGAAAGAAAACAAATGACCCACTCAAAAGATGGAGCAAAGAGTTGAACAGAGACTTCACAAGTGAGGAATTAGAGATGGCTGAGAAACATCTT